>RJWK010009136.1:0-33857 GCA_004363435.1 Platanista minor | reverse complement strand
GTTGGGTGAGGGTTTGGTTTTTTCGTTTGTTTCATTTGTTTCGCTTCTTGCCCTGCCTTTGCCACTGTGCCATTAAAACAAGTCCTTCCAAACGATTTTTTTTTTCTATCACCTGGGAAGCAGTGTCCCACCCACCTGCTCTGAGTAGTGACCCTTGGGGGTTCCCAATTATCCTGTAACCCTTTCCAGTCGAGCTGTGGCGGGTTAGGGAGGGACCATGACGCCCTCCCCTAGATGACCTCCGAGCTTTCCTTCGAAAGGAAGCAATAATGGAGACTTAGCCATGAGGAACGAAGTGCCTCTTCCCTTTACAGTTTGACGATGCCTTCCTTTGTAGCTAGCTCAGCACACTTGTCCTGATTTATGATTTTTTTGCCATCTGGTTTATTTCTCTTGTTGTTTTGTAGTGTTTTAAATATGCCCAAGGCCATCTTTGAGTCTTTTCTTTAAAAAATACAAATTGAAAAAGCAAATCATAGGAGTGTCATGTGAAGGTTAGGGATGAAAGAGAAGTTTAAATAGGACTCAGATCTTCCCTGTGAAGTTCAGTAGCTAAAAATAAAGTTCTTTTTACTTTGTTGATTATGTAATAGAACACATTCTCAGATGTGAACGCTATGGAATGTCTCAGTTGTTCAGAGAATTCTTGTCTCGGTTTTCTTAAACAGAGGTGCAAGAGTTCTGTCAAACAATTGAATTCATTCACTTAGTGATTGAGCACCTATTGGGTGGAAGCCACTGTCAAGGATCACTTTGTGATGCTGATGAGTTTTAACCCGAGGCAGGACTTGGTTTTTGCTTGGTCTAACCTCAGTTTTCATTCTCTTGAACTAGGTTCCTCTCTGTAAAGAAAAACTTGTTCCGGGAGGGAGTAAGGAGGTAGACCTTTTGTAAGAGGAAAGGGTGCAGTTGGGTGGGGGCAGTCTTCATTTTTCACAGAGAAGGTTCTCTGGGTGCTGTGTGCTGTGTTTTGGGGTGACCTGGATAACTATGTTTAAACCATGTTATTATTAAAAACAGCAGTTCTGGCTTTCCCAGACAAAGAAATTCTGAGACAATTTTGGAAATACATTCACAAGAGCAGAATTCATAAGTGGAACTGTACGGCCGTCAGCTGCACTGTTTAGACATAAAGTTGGATGAGCAAAGGGGGAATTTTACAAGTATGGATTCAAAGCTTTTAAATGAACTTGCCTAATTGGTAGTAGTGATGTAGAGCATCTTGCTGGAAGGAAAACAAATCCCGTATCTAAAAATGTTCTCTTTGATGTAAAAGCAAACGCAGCTTCAAACAATGCTTGGGAAGTGTCTTGGTTAAGGATTTGGAAAGTGATTTAAGGATCATGGTTTAGTGCCTGGCACTTGGTCAGTTGCCTCACACAATTTAGAAACCTCATCAAGAGGTTCCCAAATCCAGCCGACTGACCTTAGAGTCACCTGGCGGGAGTTTGGGACCTGCACATTTCCGGACCCCATCAGATGTATTGGGCCAGGCTCTTGAGGGTCACATAGAGAATCTGTATGCTCAGAGGGCTCTCCTGGGGATTTTGACGGTTAGCCCAATTTGAGAACTTGCTGGCCTAGTCCATTCCTCTGGACAGGATCCTATCCGTAGCATCCCAGACAATTTTTTGCCACACAACTGGCCATGAAATAGCACCTCTGCAAATGCCATTGACTCTGGATTATACGTTTATTCATTAGCTGAAGCCCAATTTTAAAATCCAATGAACTATATATGATTCCTTTAAATGACTTTGAATCAAGCCACGTACAGTGCTTCTCAAGGTTTATTTTTGTTTGTTATTATTCTGCTGAGTACTCAGGACATCTGACTGCTCCTGGGTTGGTGGGCTAGAGATATAAATAGCTTTTGGCTCCCTCGGGTGCCGGGATGGTTAAAAGGATAAATGGTGATAGTTGGCGAGGGAGCGAACAAACGTTTGACGAGGCTCTAACTCTCATCTGCACAGTGTGAGGCCCTTTTACAGCATCCCCTGCTGACCCTCACAGCATCTTTCCAGGGATGTCGGGGAACCCCACTTCACAAGTGGGTGAGGTAGAGTGATGATCCAGGTTCCAGAGCTCAGGGGCACAGACAGCATTGAAGCCAGGCCTTCAGGATTTACCCGGACCTAGTTCCCCTACTCTCTCCAACCCCAAGTCTGCTGCTGCGTTTTCTTCTTGTTGTCGTCTATAAAGAGCATTTTAAATAATCTGTGGTTCTGCCCTGGGGTCCGGCTTGGAGATCTTGTTCAGCCCATGCTGGGCTCCTGAAGGTCCACTGGCTTCTCAAGAGACCTTCATCATTTCTTTGGAGGAACGGCACGTTCTGTTCTGATTTGGCATGTTTGAGAGCCATCAGAGGTAGGCCTGTTCGTTTCTGAATTATACATAGGCTGCCGTTCAGCTCTAGAATGTAATTAAGCAAAAGGGCTCGAGGAATACCAGGTTCCAAGCCAAGAGCCTTACGAAGCTGCCAAAGGAAGTAGATATTAGCAGCCTCTGCCGGGTGCCGGGTGGGCCGGGCTGCTCTTAGCTTCTCAGCAGGAGGGAGCGGCTGCGGTGCCAGGAGACAGCAGAGAGGAGGGCGGGGAGAGGCGCTCTTCAGACCTTCTGCTTCTTCAGACTCGGTAGGTAGAGGTGAAGCAGGACCCAGGCGGCATTTCTCAGGGATTCCCAGATGGGCCTTCCCTTGCTGGCCTTGCCGCCGTGTTCGTGAGTTTTCTGGAAGGTGGTCTCTGGATCAGCAGGGTTACTCCCCCTTGGCTTGGCACTGTGGACGCGGACCAGGTCTGTCTTTGTTGTAGGGGCCCGCCCTGTGCACTGTAGGATGTTTTGGCAGCATCCGTGGCCTCCACTCCCTAGATGCCTTAGCGCCCTCCTCTCACAAGTTGTGACAACAAAAAATGTCTCCAGACATTGCCAGATGTCCCCTTGGCAGCAGGGACAGAATCACACCAGGCTGAGAATCGCTGGCCGAGACCTAGGGTAGAAGTAGGAAAGGAGGAAGAGATCTGCTGTGGGGGGCAGGGGGCCCCCAAATTCCATCTCCCCACCTTCCCTCAGGCATATAAACCCTGCACCACCCAGGTTCCCTTAAGGGGCAGGTAAGCCTCCAACTTGCCCACCTCCCCTTTTTCCTTGCTGCCCTCCCTCCCACCTGTCCTTGGTACGCAGTGCTGTGGCCCTAGTTCACATCCCAGCTCTGCCACTGAGCAGCAAGTCCCCTGTTCTCTTCATGCCACTGTTTCCTCATCCGTAAAGTAGTGATAATAACAGCGTCTCCCTTGTGGGGTTGTTGGTGAGGACTGGATACTTATAAGCATTTAGAAGAGTACCAGCACATAATAAGCACTTTGTGTAAGTGTTCTGTAAATAAGACATAAACAATCTGGATGCAGAACCTCTGTTAAATACAGCCCTTCAACAAATGTTTATTCGGTGTTGAACAAGGCCCCACCCCCTACCTTCCAGGTGCTCAGAGTTTGGCCATGAGCCAACAGTAGCTTAGGTGTGTTAGGTGAGTAAGTAAATTAGTAAGAAGCACTGCCCTGGCCATGCTCTCCTATATAGTCCCCAAGGAAAAAGCCCTCAATCTCCCAGTGGACACACCATCCGGCCTTAGCACCCCATGCGGTGCTTCTTGTTTATAAGTGGAGCCCTACTTCACCTTGCCATCAGCTCAACACTCCATTTGACAGCGACTCAACTCTGTATAGCTTCAGCTGTAGCCAAAATACATGGAACCCATTATTCAAAATTTAGCAGCACCTCTGTGAAGAATTTGAGGTATTCCAGTCATTAGGTACACTAGTTGGGAACACTGTCCTCCCTCCCTCCCTCTCTCCTTCCCCTCCCTTCCTTCCTCCAGGTAGTCACTGAGCACTGTCTATAGACTGAGTGTTATTCCAGGTGCTGGGGATACTGCGATGAACATGGCAGATGAGGAGCTTACCTTCCAGATGGAATGCAGGAGACAGACTATAAATAGTAAATCAAGGGGAAAGAAGATAATTTGCACATGCTGAAGGAGAGACACACAGAAGCTGATGTGAGAGAGAACAGCTGGGATGAAGTTGGGGGCTTACAGGTGGTCATAGAATCTTCTCTAACGAGGCTGGTTTTCCCACTTAAAGCCTGACCAGGAACCAGCTGTGAGAAGGACATTCCAAGCCGAGGAAACGGCCAGTGCAAAGGCCCTGAGGCGGGAAAGAGTGTGGTAGTTCTAAGAAAAGAAGTATTCTGATGGAGGAGGAAAGTGATAGATAGGAGCAGAGGTTGGAAAGGGGTAAAGTGGGGCCCATCTGATAGGGCTTTGTAGGACTTGGCTTTTAGTTTAAAGTCCACTGAGAAGCCAGTGAGCTGAGTAAAACACTCTGATTTATGTTTGAAAAGAAGGAAGGAATGGCCAACAGTGTGGAACGCTATAGAGATGAATAACATGAGGGCTGACTCAGTGGATCTGGCCACGTGGTCAACATGACGTAATAAGAGCAGTTGCAGCGGAGAAGTAGACAGCAGCTGCACCCTCTGTCTTGGTTTTAGAACATGCAGTCTCGCCAAGGAATAGGCGTTTGCATTGCAAGGGATCAGTAATTTGATAACAGTCCTTAACACTGCTTTGGTCAGCTTTCACGGAGTTAATTTGGCTTCAATTCTATCAAGTAACAGCAATGGTCACAATGATGTTGGTGGTGGTGATGTCATCCTTGGTGTCCATGACATCACCGAGTGCCTGCCGTCAACCTCTTTGGTGTTTCCAGTTGCGGGACAGTGCCAGCCCAGCCGCAGACAACCTCTGGGCCTCTGGGCGATCCATGACCCAAGTTCATTGCAGAATGGCTGCCCGAGGCTGGGGGCTGCCTGTGACATGGGAGAACTACGCAGACCCCTCCTAGGTGGGCCACGCAGGGCTCAGAGTGGTGGCCTGAGCCTCCAGTGCCATGTTCTGACGGCTGTCCTCTGTATGGCCTTTCAGTTCTAAAGTCCACCCACCTCTGTAACCTTGCCTGAACTTTTAAGCCCAAGAATTGTAGGAAATCCCTCAGGATAAATCCTTAAAGAGGCATTTGACAAAGCATATATAAACTTACACTTGCTGAAAAGTGACTGTAGAAAAAAGTACGTTTAGCCCAAGCTTAAATATGACCGTGCTTTTTCTGCGGTCTCCCGCAGCATTTTGGAATCCTGACATTTTTCCTGACTGATCGTTCCCTTTGATTTTTTTTTTTTTTCCTCCACTGCTTTGATTTTGTAACACAAGAATAATATTTTTTCTGGACTAAACTTCTTATAAGCGGTCTTACCCGGGGAATGTTTTTAAATTTAAAGATGATTCTATTTTTTCTGAAGTACCAAGAAGTACATACACATACAAACACATTTAATGGCTTCAGATGGGATAGTTTGACTTTTTAAAGGCATATTTGCAAGAGTTCTTCTTGATTCCAGCTCCTAATTCAAAGTTTCATCATTTTAGTGCTGTCGCACACGCAGTTAGAAGACCCCTCATCACCTGCCTGGGAGAGGTTCTGTCCTGAGGGGCAGACCTTGGTTCTGGATAAACGGATTCACCCTCATGTATAGCGCCTGCAAGACGAACTCAAAGGCGAGAATCCATCCTGTCTTCAGAAAGGGAAGGGTTTTGACTCCCTCAAGGCAAATACCCGTCTTCAGTGTGTTAGACAAGGCTTCAGAATGCCAACACCTTTGTCTTTACTGCCTGGCAGGACTGGGTCCCATCAGTAAGCCCTTGGGGGCACATTTTGTAGTTAACCCGTCCTGGGGTTGGGGAGGGGCTGAGAGGGGGCCGCTCTGCTCGCAGTCGAACATCGGGCCCTGCCTTCCTGTGATTTTTTTTTTTTTTTCTAATAGCCTAGGTGACTGGCTGCTAGGTTTCTGTCATCTCTCTCCTATCTAGGAGAACCTCTCTTGTGCTTACTCCGCTGAACTCTGGGGGTCTAGGCTGAGTTCTTATCTGAAAGTCTGTGCAAATCTCAATCCCTCATGAAAGAAAAAAACATATTGGCCTTGCCTGAGGGTGCCGTTTTCCCACCTTCCCATGGAAGTGGAATTTCAAGAGCATGGGCGCCCTGGACTATCCATTCTTCCTCTTCTGTTGCCCACGGATCTCTCTTTAATCAGAACTGCAGGCACCTGGGAGAAAATCCAGCCAGGGCCTTCATTGCCTTGGGGTGATGCCAACAAGTAGATTTTCTGGGTCAGTGGGTATGAATGCTTTTAAATTGCCCTCCAGAAAGGTTTTAACCAAGTTTTCTTCCATTTCAGCAGACATTTGCTATGGTGCAGTATTCACTCATTCATTCATTCATCCATCCATGTGTCTGTTCACTCAGGGATTCCGCACCAAGACGGTGTCCCAGGCACTGTGGACTCATACACAAATACTAATCGGCTCCTGCCCTGGATGGGCTGGTGGGTTTTCTCTGTCTCTTTGGTGAGAATTGAGACTGTGTGTCTGGGCCTCCTGAGGACTGATCAGGAAAAGCGCTCATTCATGTTGGGAGGTGGGTGGGCAGACCTGAAGGTGGGGTCCTCGCCCCTGGCTGCACATTCTGATCACCTAAGGAACTCTAACAGATCCTGACCCCCGGGCCGACCATGGAAGATTCTGATTTCATTGGTCTGGGACGTGGCCTGGGTATCCGGATCTTTCAAAGCTCCCCAGCCGAGTCTCGTGTGCAGCCCGAGTTGATTGTCCCTCCACACTCTTCATCCTGGGGAGTCTGGCCTAATGAAAGCCCTCCATCAGGTCCCTACTGCCTCTGCTCTTGGCCTTGCACTTGTCACTTCAGACTTAGGGCAGTTACTGTTCCTTTGCACACCTTGCCCACCGTGGCCAGCACCATGCCACGCTTAAAACTGCTGAGAAGAAAAATCACCTTCTTTTCATCTCATTTATTGCTTACTTATAGTTTAAAATGAAATTCTCACCTCATTGATTTAGTGTTCCACAGTGAGGGTCCTTTGGCTCCCTGTCTTTACTATAGTAATAGCTCGCCCCTACTGAGCGCTTACTGTGTGCCAGGAACTGTTCTAAGTGTTTTGCATGGTAACCCGCTCACTCCCTTTCACAGCCCTGCAACACAGATACTGCTCTGACCCCCACTGTCCCGGTGAGGACACTGAGGCACAGAGAGGTTCAGGAACTTGCTCCTGTACCCACAGCCGGTCTGTGGCTGAGCTGGGCCTCTCCAACCTATTGCATTAAGTGAGGCTCTTCTCTACCAATCGGAAGGGATTGTCTTGGGTTAGTTATGCTTCAGCATTGTATTTTCTTTCTCAAATTGGAGCTTCGGGGTGTGAGTGAGGGTACACCTGTGAGGTCTACCGGCGTCCCGGTTCTTCCACAGTGGCAAAGAGTGGCTTAGCACAGAGAGCTTAGCAAGGGAATCATTCAGCAGCTTCTCAGCCAAAAGTTTGAGTCACTTTAGTTGCATCCACCCTGGAGACACAGCTTAAGTAACTAAAAGCAGACGGTTCTTACCTGCGCCAAAAGATGTCAGGCCCTTCTGCCATTAGCGCCCTCACATCTGTGTACTTTCAGGATTGTCCTCACAAGAAAAATGAGAGGCAGGGAAAAGCCTGGGCATGATTCCGAAACAGCCTGAATTTGTCTCTTTGAAAATACGTAGAGCTTCTCATCTGCTTATTCTCCCGGGAGAAGTCAGAGGCTCTCGGAAGTCAGTAATTGTGATCTCTTGAGTCATAATTTCTGCAGTTGTATCGGAGCTCAGTGTGGGGACACAGGGTGGAAATAGCACGTGGGTCTGTTGCCACAGATGAGTCGCAGAGCGGAGGGGCTGACACCTCCTCCTAGAAGGGGAAGGGATTAGCCGGTCAACGAGGAAAACAGATTTGAGAAATCCATTTACCCTGAAGGTTTAACAGGGAATGCAGGTCAGCCTGACTCCAGTGTCTTTAGTCACTGGCGCTCCGGCCCGGTTTTGTCTTGTACCCGGCTCAGAGTTTCAAAAGGAAAGGGTAGGTGAGCCTTTAAACTCTGACCTTAATATTTCCATCCATATTTTGGGAGTAAGAATTTTTATGTGTTGAACTGAAGGGATGGCATTAAAATACATGTAAAAGCATTCATCTACTACTTGTATATTTCTCACTTATTTGTAGATTATTAAGAAAAATTCTTTGTCCTGCTTATGTGGTCATAGCACCCACCTCAAATTTCGAAGAACGTCACCAGCGTATCCTTGATTTTTCTCTTGAGAGTATCACCCATGATAAGAAAATACCTTGGAAATATTCACATGGATTTTAACATGGCCCTAAGGCCATTAAAAAATGTCAGAATCCTAATAATCTTTTTTGCAATAAAGAACTTCTGGTAGGAGGAACACCATTTCAATATGCTACTTGTCAGCTCATTACCTGAAAGCCACTTGGAGGCATTTGAGGGCCCAGAGAAACAGTGCGTTGCCAGGAATGTCTTGCCAGGAACCATCGCCTTGAACAGAGGGGACTTTGAATTCGGAGCCATAATCTTGTCCCAAGATGTGTGGCCTGGGGCAAGTCACCCTTTCTCTACCTTTGTTTCCTCATCTGCAAAATGGGTTACACTAGGTAGTCTTTGTGAAATGAAAAGTAGGTGGCCAGGCACGATCTAGTCCCTTGCCTTTCTTTTCTGTCACTCGGGAACTTGCTCACTCCCCTCCTCTGTCTCCCTATCTCTCTGTCTGTCTCTCTCTGTCTCTGTCTCTCTCTGTCTCTCTCTGTCTCTCTCTCTCACACACACACACACACACACACACACACACACACACACACTTCTTGCAGCACTGGAAAGTTGCTATGCCATGGTGTTTCCTCATCTTTCAGGGCTTTACTCCCTGAAGGAGTCTCTCCCCCACCCCATTCCCCTGTGTCACTAACCCTGATTTACTTTCATCTTAGCACTTAGCCCCATCAGAAAGTATAATAAGACACTCTGATGCTGGTGCAGGGGTAAACAAAGGAACTGAGAGAATACAAAGTCCAGCCCCCATGTTGTTGAGTGGGCCAGGCCTTCATGAGTGTTTATTTTGTTATTTTAAACGTTATAATATTAAAAATAAAACAAACCAAAAAAAGGGAAGCCATGCATGGAACAGTGTTATGAACCAAAGGTGACGACTACACAAATTCTGTGCACCTGCGGTCCAAAGATTTAAAAATGAACGCTAATGCGTCTGGAGGAGGTCTCTACTCCAGTCGAGAGTTTGGCATAGATGACCAGGAAAGACCTTTGGAGCCCAGACACAATTCTACATTGAGCAATTACTGGACACCAGGCAATTTCTACTTCACCAGCAGTAGGCGTTATTTTCCCCATTTCACAGGCAGGGAAGCTGCAGCTCAGAGAGGCTGAGTCACTTTCCCAAGGCCACAGAGTTCTGAAGGGGCAGAGCCAGGGGTCGGTGGCAGGCCTGATTCACAAGCTCATGCCTGTGCCAGTCTGTCAAAAAGCCGCCCTGGGCTATTTGAGGGCTGAACACCACGGTGAATGGGCGAGACTGCTGTGGTCTCTTACTAGGGAAATAGAAGATGCCTCTCCCCCATGCAAAATAGATCTTTGCCCTTAATGAACTTCCAACTTTACTGCTCCTGCCCAGGCGTTTCTGGATGCCCCACCCCAGAGACCCTTGGAGGGGATCTCGGTAGCAGCACTTTGAAGCTTCTCCCACAGGGCCCCTCAGTCGGGAAGCAGTTGTTGTGCAAAGACCAACACGTTTTGGCTCTTGCTTGCCTTAATACTCCCTCCCTTTCCCAAACACAAAAATATTGGCATTTCCTGGAAAGTGGTTTTGGCTCAAAGCCTGATAGCTATCCCACACTCTTGGGCCAGCTTCTTTTGGGGCCTCTGTTCTTTTATTTCATTGAGCATTTGTTTGGAGGCTGAGGCTGCCTCCTTCGATTGTACCTGGGATAAAGGGCCCCTGGCAGGTGCCCTGGGGGTAACCTACTCCCCCTTACTAGCAGAATCCTCTGCTCCATCTTACCTCCCTTCACTATGCTCAGAATTGGTCAAAACTCACCATGTGCACACACAGAAAGAACCATTTTGGGTGGTTTTTTTTTTTCTTTTTTGCAGTTTGATAGTATTTTCAATGTCTAGTTTCTTAAATCAAGGGACAATTAACATAAAATCAAATGATTCTTAAGTGGTCAGATACATCAGTGTTGACTATTTTGTGCGTCTGTGTAACCACCGCCTGAAAAAGGCTATAAAATTTTCCGTCACCTCAGGAAAGTCCTTCCCGCTCCCCGCTCCCCAGAGCAACCACTTTCTGATTCCTATCATTATACATTTTTTGGCTTGCTTTTGAATTGTGTCAATGAAATCTTATAGCATGTACACTTTTGTATGTGGCTGCTTTTGCTCAACACAGTGTTTTCGAAGCATCGATGTCATTGCTTGTGGCAGGAGTTCTCTGCTTTTTATTGCCAAGTAGAGGTCCACCGTGTGGGTGTTGCCCATTGTGTTTATCCATTCACCTGTTGACAGACATCTGGGTCGTTTCCAGTTTGTGGCTCTTATGACCCGACTGCTATGAACATCTGTATACAGGTCTTTTGTGAATATATGTTTTCATTTCTCTTGGGAGGATACCTCAGAGTGGAATTGCTCAGCCTGAGGATGGGCAGTTGTTTAACCTCATTGGAAACTGCCAGACAGTTCTCCAAAGTGGCTGTACCGTTTTACCGACAGTGTAGGAGCATTCCAGTTGCTCCATATCCTCACCAACTTGTGGTGTTACGGTCTTTCTTATTTTAGTCATTCTGATGGATGTGATATGACCCTTTAGGTTTTTCTTTTAAAGGACATTTCAAAGAATTTTCAAGCATGTCAGTCAATGCCAGCTCAGACACTGAAAAGGTCCTGTGGAGGGGAAGCAAAGTGTTACATTTTTATGCTGAGGAGGTTTCTGCTTATCATCCCTGTCCCTGAAGCGGAGTCTTTCCAGCCCTGAGGGCTGTCTACAGACTGCCGCAGGGCAAGCTCAAGGCCAGAGCCCAGCTGGGGAAGGCAGGACAAAGCAAGAGGCAGGCCAGCAGTCAGAGTGGAGGAGGGAGGGGCTCCCGCGAGGGGAGCTCAGAATGCCACCGTGACAACCGCAGGGGGACGGATCCTGCCCCACGCGCGCACTCACACAGAGACGCTGAGAATCTAAGCTTTAAGTAGCCAGCAGGCACAGGCCAGTTCACAATCCTGCTGTCTTTTCAGCTTCTGTGATCACACGTGGTATGAAAGCTCCACTCAACGGGGATATGACATTTCCAATTTCTTACCTTGTAGTTGGCCTAGGCAACTGGAAATCCTCCAAAACCAGTTGCCAGGTATGGGACCACTTAGGTGGCGAGCATCAGAACCAACCCTGGGGGTGCTGGTTACAGCCTTCCTGACTTCTCCAACCCTACCCATACAAGGGTGGGGAGCGCCTCTCAAATACTTTAGTTAATCTGTGTATCTTGACTATCACTAATTTTACCCCTTTCTAACAGTCATCACGCTAATTAGCAAGCCACCCATTTTACCACCAAAAGAACATTTCTAATATCCCCTGTGCTCTGCTAGCCAAGCTTCGAGTATTGCTAGAGATGAAGGGATAACTAGAACTCCTCCGGTAGCAGCCCAGGGTTGGGCCTCCCTGGTCTGAACTTGAGCTGACACCTCCCCACAACCCCGGGGCGGGGGTGGAGTGTGTTGATGACAACGCTGGCTGACTGACTGCGTTAGGGCTTCACTTAAGTTAAGTCATGGGCAGGAAATGTCCCACTGTAGGTGAGGGTGCCCGTACTGTGTAGAAAGTATTCTGATCAGTTTGCTCCAGTGTGGCAATGCCCCCAGAGGCTTTAGACGGATGGGTACTTTGGAGAGAAACCCAGAAAGAGGGCAGTGATGTCAAACATCGCACAAGAGCTTGCTAGTAGTGAAACATCAGTGTTTGGTGGAGGGGAGGATACTTTTGAAAGGGCAGTCTTTGCCTGGACAATCAGTGATGTAGGGCACCAAGGGAAAGCTGGCCGAGCCCCTTGAAGCATGGATGGCGGTGGACCCCCCGAAAGGAAGATCCACAGGGACCTTTCCTATAAAGAATCCCGTGTGGCTGGGGAAAGGGCAGAAGTCCCAGGCCTCCCTGCTTTTCAAACCAGCAAAGCATCAAAGGGTACAAAGAGAGAAGGGGGTGTTATGGTCCTAGCAGCTTCCTCTGGCCAGATGCCAGGCCCGCCAGCTTCCTGGGTCTGTTTGTCTGCGTTGAGCCAGGGCCCCGCTGCTTCTCCCTCCCACGCCCCTACCCACTTGCACGGGTGGGCCCCTGGGGGGTCTCCAGGGCGGAAGGCTGCTAAAAGGCTGGCCTTGTCTGCTCTCTGATGGCGGCTCCACTCCCCCTGGCCTCTCCCGACCCTGCCGGCTCTGTGAATGCCAAGGAAATGGACTCTTTCAGTGGAGACTTATGCCGGAACCAAGCAAAGAATGGTCCCGAACCCGTGTTCGTAAATCGATTCAAGTCAGGAAGGACAGCCAAGGGAGTCAGTGCTTTTAGTGCAGAAAAGTTTGCACATGGAGTCTCAGAACTGGGCTCTGAGCACTTGGGTGGCTCCTGCCGTTCTGGTTTTCAGCCAGTGGGGCTCGAGTTGCTCGGAGGCTGCAAGTCTGCCTGCCTCCAGCACCCGCTGTGCACAGAGCCGTCCCGGGAAGCACGGTGTCGGGTAAGGTGATGCTAGTTGCTGTTCTGAACGAGTCGAATGCGTACTGCGGCTCAAGTACAGCAGAAGTTTATTCCTTCCTCACATAAATAAAGCCCAAAGTGGATGTTCCCGATGGCCGGTCGCCCTCCACCAAGCCACGAGTCAGGTATGCAGACTCCATCTTGTGGGCTCCACTGTCTCCATCAGGTGGCTTCCAGGAGGTCCCTGTGCATCAAGCGGGGAGGAGGGGAGGAGAAAGAAGTTGGAGCATCGTGTATGGAAGGTTTATAGGAGCCAGTCCTGGAAGTGCTGTACATCACTTCCACCCACATTCTGTTTGCTAGAACTCAGGTGCATGGCCACACCAAACTGCCAGGGAGCCTGGGAAACGTAGTCCAGGCAGATGAAGAGATGGGTATGGCGAACAGCTGGCCAGTTGGCCACAGATGACATACTTTTCTGGGAAGGGTGGGAATGAACCCTTACCTGGGATTCGTTGAGGTTTAGGTAGAGAGAGTTGTCCTTCAGGGGCCAGGGGTGGCTGGTGCAGGGGTGGTGCAGGGGCAGTGGTGGAGCGGGGAGCTCAGGTTGAGGTCTGCTGCAGGGGCAGAAGCAGGCCAGGGAGTTCTAGGCTCTGGTCAGAGGCAAGAAGACACTCCCCCTTCGCCACCCTCAGCAGCCCCCCACGTGGGGCCCTCTCCTCCCCTCCCCCGTCTCCCAGACCTGCCTTCCCCGCATTGGGTCCTTCACAGGCTCGGAAAGCTCTGTCCCTTCCTCCCATCAGAACAACCATTCCCTGGGGATTCACAGCTCAGTTTGTGGGGGAAAAAGAAAAGAGAACAAACCAATTCAAACCAAGGTGGTACCGATCTGCTGGGGCTGCTGAGAAAGTGGATGAGAAAATGAATGTGAAATGCCTAGCAGGGCGCCTGGCACATAATAAGCAAATGCTTAGTAAGTAGCTTATTGTTCTCATCTTGTGAGTGTGAGTGTGTGAGTGTGTGTGTTGGGGGGGAGAGCCAGCCAAGTCCCGCAAATTAATCTGCTCACTCTTTTCCTCTCTATCTAATGGTCTCATGACTGAGTCATGACCTTCTGTTCAGCAGGGCCTGTGGAAACATCAAAATTGCGTTGGTTGAGCCAGCAATCCTTTGGCGCATGGGTTCATTGCCCAAGGGCAACTTTTAACCCCCTTTGGAGGAGCCAGACACGCCTCTCATGTGCACAGCACCTTGTCTCTCCCTCAGGCCCCCCCCAACCCCCGCCCAGCCCCGGGCCCCAGGCTCCACACTTTTCCTCTGGTGCCTTTCCTCCTGCTTCTGGACCACCCGCCCTGCTCATTCCACCATCTCCTCTACTGAAACCCTGCCCCCGTGGCCAGACCCAGTTCACATTGTCACTTCTGGGAGTAAAGGTTGAATGACTGGAACTCGGGGGCCGGGGGGTGGGGGGGGGGAGCGGGTGGGGACAAAGGAGAATTCTCATGGATCCTGGTTTGGGGACCACCTTGAGTGTTAGAGGGACGACAGGCGGACTCATTCCTGCTTGCCCACCGTGGGGTGTATGCGTGTGTGTGTGTGAACACACGTTCCAGAACTCTTCCCCGAAAGAAAATAGGAAATGACACCTATAATCTTCATCGTCAACTAGCCAGATGTTACACTGCAGCCTTTCCTCCCCATACAGCACCCTTGCGTTGTTTATGCTATATTAGTCGCAACCGCAATACTTGCTTTAAGATAAATATAGTGCATTTCTAGAATTTCCAAAGACTCACCAACCCAAAGATTCTGCACAGTGCCTTGTTCTGTTCTTGAGAGAGCTTGTCTCCAGGCAGAGGGGTGCTTCTGACAAAACAGAATTCCAGAAAGAAGGCTCCCTGTGGAAAAGGCGAGCACTCCCCGCCCTCTTCCTGCATTGTCTGCGTACTTCTCAGGTCGAGGCTACTATTATTATTATTTTTAGGCGGTATGCAGCTGATGAAGTGAAGTGGCATTTGTTTATTTATTGTTTTGGGGGCCCTGAGTTGGAACACAAGATCACTAGAAGAGAAACTCCCTCTATGACTCATCCCAGGAACATCTTGCATTCCAGCCAGCACAAATATGATTAAAAGAACTTTCTTGAGGGCCCAAATTATATTCTAGCAAAGGAGCACATTAGCCAAGCTGAGCATCTCTGGAACATTTTGCTTTTGGAAAGGGAGCTGTCTCTGGCCTCGTCATGTGCCTGGCTCTTTATGAGATCTCAAGGCAGACTTCTAGCAGATTCCTCTGTGGCTTGGAGATTGTTACCATAACAGAGTGTCCTCTTCACAGGGGTCATAGAAAGTGCCACCAGTTGGGGAAACACCTCGTCATGGTGGCCTGAATTGGTGACATTTGGGTCGTCACATAATAAGCACTAGAACGTTCCAGGGCATGGCTGGTGTAGCAGACACGGTTGACATCCTGTCCCCATGCCCTCTCAGAGTGACCCCTATACTCCAAAGGCTGCTCACTGAAAATACCTGTGGTTTTCCCTCAGGCTTTTTTTTTTCTTAGTCTCAGGAGTGCGCTAGGCCCGCGTGCTGGGCTGGCCGGAAGTGCCAAGGAAATAACACATCGTCCAGGAGCAGCCCTTGACGTCTGATGGATGGGGGTTGGTGAATAAATGCCCCAACTCCCAGGCAGGTGTTCTCCACCGTCTCCCAGGGTTATCTGTGCAGCTGAGCCCCAGTTGCCCGCGGTGGTAGCTAACTTGATAAGTTGACTTCCTTCCTTTCCAAGTCTCACTGCTTCACTTCTCTGCTGGTGTTTTCTAGATCTTCTGCCAAAGAAACTTCTTGCAGTCAAGCCTCCTCCGTGGAGGAGCCCAAACTAAGATAAGGAGCCAGTCGGGATCGTCAAAACCCAACAGCTTTCCCCCTCCCCGTCCTTACCGTGTCTGCCACAGTTGGTGGTCGTTAGGCTTCCATCGTGGCTGTGACATTGCAGTAGCATGTGTGCATGGGGGTGCAGTCCTTTGAGACCCCTAACCTCTGCGGAGAAACCTGGTAAGACAGAGACCAGAGCTGGAGGAGGTAGCCAGGTCAGTAACAGGGCCCTGTGAAGACAGTTCCAGAGATATTGCTAAAACCTCTGGAGCTGGGAGCCACATAACTCATGTGGTTCCTGGTATGTGAACAGCAAGTGTTTGTTGATTGAGTCTAGGAAGGAATGAAGAATCGACTCGCATTCACTTCCTCTGGAAGCTCTGTAGGCTTAAAGGTTGAGGCCATGTCCCATCCGCTTTTTGCACGTCAGGTGCCTTTTAATGGAGCCAGCAAACTTGGTCGTAGCTGTAGGTTCTCATCTCTATGGAGGGATTTCAAGACAAGTAAGAGTTCTCCCTTTGGTTGGTATCTGAAATCGCTCAATTAGGATTTCATTTCTTTGTCCATAACGTTATCACTGACTGAATTAAGTTTATTATACCAATAAAGGAAACATAATTCTTGAACCTATTAGTCATAGACCTCATTGAGAATGAGTTTATCAGCTCCATTCTGGAAAACCCAATTTTGATAGAGGAAACCCAGTTCTGACTTCCCAAGGAGGGGGTGAGAGGTAGGCAAGGACAAAGGTCAGGCACCAGAAGAAGACTAATCTATGTTGTTTTCTAGGACTGACAGCTCAAGTCATAAGTGAATGTGCTTGGTGGTTTTAAAAGCATGGGAGAAGCTTTCCCCAAATTTGGATCACCTTTCTCACGTACCTCTAGTGCTGGTGAACAGTTTCCTATTTTCCCTCATGCTACTGGGAAAGCTCCACTCCCGCCTCTCCCTCCACCACGCTGCACAGCACCCAAGCGGTTGTAGCTCAACAGAGATCCCTTTTGGGCAGCTGAATAAAGCTCATTCAGCGTTTTTCTCACAGGCTTTCCTCAGTTTCTCGGTTTTCTCTCTTCCAGCTGCGCAACCTTCTTTCCTTCAACTCTTGCCCAGTTATCTCAGAAAATTCCTCTGCTTTCTCTCTCCCTCTTGTCCTTACCCAATTCCTCTCCTCTTCCACCCCGCCCTTGTTTTTGAGAAAATGCCCCTAATCTTGCAGCTAGGCGGGAGAGGAGAGCTATTTAGACCCTTCTGTCACGGAGAAAGAAAACTGTCGGATCTGAAGTGAAATTATGCATCACAGCCAATGAGCTCTAACTTTGGAACTTTACAAACGCTCATGAGTCCATATTCCAGATGCAAAAGGCTCTGGCCGCCTCTTCTTTCTCCCCCAGCCTCTCAGCCTGAATGAGAAGTAGATTTTTGTATTTATTGAACTGTTTTCCCATTGTCTTTCATTTCCTTTAGGGCAACAGTGTTGTTTTCTATTTTCACTGCAAATGTTCAATATTTCAGCTATGCTGGGGGTTAAGTGAGTTTCTGTGGAAACCTCGCCGTCAGATGTAACATTAATTCTATGGTAAATGCCTTCCCAGTTCCTAGCAGCTGATTTTAAAACGAACCTCTGAACAAACAGGGTTTTAACTCAGAAACTGAATGTACAAACCCATTGGGAGCATTTGGAATGCTACTTAAGACGCTGAGAGGAAACATAGGCAGTGGTTCTGATAATGATGACAGTGATGCTAGTGACGAGGTGACAGTAATGATGGTGATGATGCGACGGCTATGACAGTGAGAATGATGATGATGAAGCTGAAGACAATGACAGTGGTGATGACGATGGTGACAGTAGTGGTGATGATGATGTTAGCCATGTTATTTTTAACACTATCACCAACTTTTTTTTTTTTTTTTTTTTGGCTGCGTTGGGTCTTCGTTGCTGCATGCAGGCTCTCTCTAGTTGCGGTGAGCAGGGGCTACTCTTCGTTGCGGTGCGCGGGCCTCTCATTGCGGTGGCTTCTCGTTGCGGAGCACGGGCCCTAGGCGCGCGGGCTTCAGTAGTTGTGGCACGCGGGCTCAGTAGTTGTGGCACGCGGGCTCTAGAGCGCAGGCTCAGTAGTTGTGGCGCACGGGCTCAGTTGCTCCGCGGCATGTGGGATCTTCCCGGCCCAGGGCTCGAACCCGTGTCCCCTGCATTGGCAGGTGGATTCTTAACCACTGCGCCACCAGGGAAGCCCTAGCCATGTTTTATTGGGAACTTTCTAAGTGCCAGGCCCTGTGCCAGGTACTTTACACTGATTATTTCCTTTCATCCTTACAGCCACTCCAGCTCTGCCCCCGACCCCAGGTCTTTTTTAACCTCCATTTTGCACAGAGGCAAACTGAGGCTTAGAACTAACTTGCCCAAGGTCACACAGCTGGCAAAGTTAGGCAGAGCTGAAATTTGAACCTAGGCCCGTCTGAGTTCGAACCCTGTACTTCTGACCACTCTCGGGAGTGGGGGGCAGGGGGTAGTGCCCAGGTGAGGCTGGCACAGTTTTCATGCCGAGAGTTGGTGAGGGGCTCATGTGCATTAGGATAAAGGGAAAATCTGAACTCCAGTCCTTTGCACCTCGCAAATCTGCACCCCTTCCTTCCAGTGACCCCTCGGAGGGTCTATTTCTGGCACACTAGTCTCTGGAAAATGTCCTGCTAATGACACGGGATTATAAACAATCCTTTTCCCAGAACAAAAATTTAACCTTTGTATCTCAATCTAATTAGAAGTATTTTCTCTTCCAGGAGCAGGTTTTTTTTTTTCCCTCTTTGTTCCTTATTTAAGAGGTTTCTTTATTGCCAGAAAAATCTCCAAACACCATAGCTTTATAAGATGACAGACCCTGGCCAGAGATCTTGAACATGACCTGTGTTCCTGCACGAGATGGCCACTCTGGCACCAGCACCTGAGGGTGTTCGGGTGCTGTGTGTCCAGCTTAAGGCTCTGGGACTTTGGCCGAGTGCAGGGGTGGACACTCCTGGGCTCTCACAGCCCACATCCAGGTGAGTGTCCCCTGCCGCCACCAGCAGTTCTTTATGATTTTCTCTGGTGATTCTGATCTGTGTCTCTCCCCTTCCCCTGGGCTCACCAAGACTTGAGGAGGGTGCTTCTTTCCTCTCAGTTTCAGGGGCAACCCTCTCTGGACACTGAGCATTTCTCCTCTACCTCAGAGGGGTCCTCGCACTGACATCTCTTCCCACGGCTGTCTAGGGACTGGCATTCTTTTAGAGACTTACTCCTTTTACCTCTGCGAGAACTGTGCACCTCGAGGGAGCCCTGTTAGAAGCAGACCACCCTGGGAGAGTATCAATTGGTTAATCCTTGGGGAATTGAGCTGAGAGAGAAGGCAATGAGCCTGTGGAGAAAACAGCATCAGGGTGGAGGACTAGGAGATGCACGCCTGGCCCGCAGTAAAGGTACTCAGATAGTTTTTGAAAGAATACATAACGTGAGTGGACGTGAACCTCGTTCTCTATTCCGGCCCCCGCACCCAGGCCTGCAGCCCAAGGGCCGCCATAGGTCCTCTGTAGGCAGGCTGGAGGTACTTGGGAGTCTCAGAGGAGATCGGAAACGCAAAGACATCTGACAGTCTCCTCCTGGGCCAGAAAGGAACCAGGGCAACTGCGTGGCACCCTCCACAGCCAGACCCCCAGATCCCTCCTGTGCTCTGGTGGAATCCTACCACGTCGTAGGGACGTTTGGCACATCGTGGGTTCCCGACAGCGCTGTGATGTCTTCACCCCACAGACCCTGCCCTGCTCTGGAAGTCGAGTCCCAAGAGAGATAAACCATGCTCTGACAGAAGCCGAAGGGTCTTCTTACCTTCTCCCCTGGCCTGGTTTAAAGATGAACCAGAACTTCCAAAAGAGCCTGCCTCCTTTCTCTAACCTTTCCCTCTTCACCATTCCTGGTCCCTCCCTCCAAGCTGCTCCCCTCACCCACACTGTGGGCTTTGGAGTTGGGAGGATAGGGAATGGAGTCTTCTCGGGGGTCATGGGAGTGGCCCAGAAAGACCCGCCCCCATTCTGCCCTTCCCCCACCCCCTTGTGCCCTTTCCCTCTTCCGTCCAAGTCTCTTGAATTCCCACACCTCCCCATCCCTCAGGACCCGCAGCAATTCCTAGAAGGCCGGGTTTGACTCCTTCCCGCAGGCACCACTCACTCGTGGGAGGCCTGAGTTAACTTTCCACCCCACCATGAGGGGGGGGGGCAGTACCCCACGTTACAGAAGAGGAAACTGAGTCCCAGGGGCACAAAATGACTTTACCCCAGTCACAAAGAGCTCGTGTGTCTGTGTGTGTGTGTGTGTGTGTGTGTGTGTGTGTGTGTTGAAGCTCATCTTTTACCTCTATTTCAGTTTCTTGTCTATTACATATCATGGACTCGAGGGTTTATTTCATCTTTTTTTTTTTTTTTTCCCCAGTACGCGGGCCTCTCACTGTTGCGGCCTCTCATGTGCCTAGCCGCTCCGCGGCATGTGGGATCTTCCCGGACCGGGGTACGAACCCGTGTCCCCTGCATCGGCAGGCGGACTCTCAACCACGGTGCCACCAGGGAAGCCCTATTTCATCTTTTTTATCAAGCGCCTCACCCATCAAACTCTATTTGACAGTTTGATGGTTGAATCAGACCATCCCACATGTACTTTGGTGTTGGACTCTGGTTAAGGGAAACAGACGTAGCAGGGGACCCCTTTGACTCAAGTGAAATTTGAACCCAAGGCAATGGCTGAGGGACTGTGCTTTTGAAGGAGCACAGGTCTGAGAGTCTTGCACGCTACCACCACTGAGCCTCACTCAACCTCTGAACCTCAGCTTCCTGCTCTGCAGAATGTGAGGGGTGGCCTGGGCCAGTGACCCCAAGACTCGTTCAGGCAGGGGGGACCCTTGGAAGTCTCGCTGGGCCTTGGAAGCTCTGTCTCTCCTGCTGAGTTCCAACTTTTTCATGCTTGCACTCCTATCAGAAAAAAAAGAAAGACTTGAACACCCCCTCAACACATACACATTGTTAAATTATATATGTCTTCCTGTATTTATTTATTACATATGCCATAAAATAGAAAAATGGGAATAAAAAGGATGAGATGGTACAATGGACATGAATAGGTTTTATGATGACTTTACACCGCTCCCCGGGAAGGCCTGGGAGTGCCCTGGTGTCAATGGCCAGTTTACCAGGCTCAGGCTCGCTGCTTCCTCTGCCTGATTGTCTCACAGCTCCCATTTTTCACCAATATCACATCACATCAGAGCTAAGACTTGCACTCAGTCCTCTCTGGCAGAACTCCCCACAGCCGCTGCCCACCTTCACGAAGGTGAAACTCAGTCACGAACTGCATGGCCACCACTGTTTTAATATAAATGAAGTAACATGTTGGGGAACTCGTTCCCAAAGCTAACTTGGGTAGTCATAGTCCTTTCGGAGGGCCGTGTAGAGCTCTGCGTGTAAAAAGGCCATCAGCTGTAAGCCAGGTGACTATTTTGTGTATTCTCCGTATTGTAGCCAATTTGGGAATACATTCATGTCATAATTATGTTCACAGCTTCAGTAGAAACGCCCTGTGCTGATGTTTGAAGCTCAGAAAATTTAATCACTGGGGCAAGTAATTGACAATTATTACACCCCATGGGGAGAGCAAAACCATTTTTTACCCAGTTGGAATTACTTCTTAGATATTTAGTGCATATCAGGTCCTGAATGGTGAAACCATATCTACGTTGTTTTAAAGGATGAAAGTTATGCTTTTTGCTCATTTCACTCATAGTAAGTGGCTGGTGACTTTTATACCGAATTAGGTTGATCATTGAGGGTGTACTTTTAAGTGCTGGATCGAAAGCAAGAAATAGAATAGGGTGCAGTTGGGAGGGGGAGGATGCTTACAGAGGTCTCTGGGAAGTCAGCCTTGCAAGAAGGAGTGACACCTCACTTTTTCCCCGGGGGGTGGGGGCACATGGGAAGACTCTGTGACGGCCAGGGTGGAAGTTGAGGGAATTCCGGACTTGACGGCTTTAATCTTTTCTGTGAAGTAAGAAGCAAGATCAGCCACTAAGAAGAAGGTTGGCTCACCAGGTGCCTTGTTCTCTGGCCTTTGGATTAAGGCCATTCTGACTGCACAGTAGAGTCACCTGGGGAATTTTTCGAAACCCCAATGCCCCCGGCTGTACCCCAGACCAATTAAGTCAGAATCTTGGTGGTGGGACCCAGGCATCAGTATTTTTTAAAGCTCCCGGGTGATTCTAATGTGTAGCCAAGTTGAGAACCAGAGCTAAAGCCAGCACCTGTCAGATGTGAACGTGCACACAGATCGTCCTGGGAGCTTGTCGAGATGCAGGTGCTGATTCAGGTGGTCTGGGGTGGGGCTCGAGACTCTGCATTTTTAGCAGGCTCTCAGGTAATGCTGCTGCTGCTCCAAGGACATGGACGATCCAATTCTGATCTGAAAAAATGGTGGCTGCCTACGGGCTCCATAAAAACCAAAGCTGTTGATATTTTACAGTTGGAAAACACATAGTATCAGGATATATTTTTAGAAAATGAACGTCTTTTTTTAAAATAAATTATTTATTTATTTTTGGCTGCATTGGGTCTTTGTTGCAGTGCGCGGGCTTCTCATTGCGGTGGCTTCTCTCGTTGCGGAGCTCGGGCTCTAGGCACGCGGGCTTCAGTAGTTATGGCTCGCGGGCTCTAGAGCGCAGGCTCAGTAGTTGTGGCGCATGGGCTCAGTTGCCCCGCGGCATGTGGGGTCTTCCCGGACCAGGGCTCGAACGCGTGTCTCCTGAGTTGGCAGGCGGATTCTTAACCACTGCACCACCAGGGAAGTCCCAGAAATGAATGTCTTAGAGGAAGAAATTTATCTTGATAAAATATCTAGGTGAGGCTGACTTCAGGGGAAGAGGAGGGCAGTTCACATCTGCAGGCTGTTCGGGCTGAAGGGGGTGTCCCCAGGATCGGGACCAGGGGACTCCAGAATGGCCCGCCCTAGAGCATCCAGGTCCTGGAGGTGGAATCTGCCCAGATCACTAAGACTGCTTCCCCTGAGGCTGAGCTCACTTCCCCGTGACCTCACTCCAGTGTTCCCAGGGTCCTCACAGGCCTCCCAGGCAGCCAGTGGCCCCTGGCTTGCGTTACCACGAGGTGACCCTGCCCACCACCAGACCTAGGAACCCAGTCCTCAAGCATTTCGTCAGGGGTGCTTGGCGCTGCAGACCAGGGGCCTTGTGGTCGTCTTGATAGTTGTTTCTGTGGTGGAAATGCTCTCAATCCACGGTACAAAATCAAGCCCCTCTCTATAGAAGGGCTTGATACAGGGCTCCTGGCATGCCCCCAGAGCTTTTGTCCAAATTCCCAGCTCAGAAATCAAGCTCTGCGTGAGGCGGTCTCGGGGATCCTGTCCTGGGTTAGAGTGGGGTTCACAGTCACATTCTGAACGTCCTTCCATTGGAGTTGGTGCAGGCTCCTCAGGGGGTCCCCATGGGATCATTTAGGATGTAGCTGAGGGTATTAGGTTGAGTGTGTGAGTGTGTGTGTGTGTGAGTGTGTGTGTGTATGTGTGTGAGTGTGTGTGTGTTTGTGTGTGTGTGTGTGTGTGTGTGTGTGTGTATGAGAGAGGGAGAGAGAGATTAGGTGTTAAATGCCCACAACAGGGAAATAGATGGACTCTACGACCTAGAGAATAGTCTAAATTATCTGAGTGGTCAACTGTTTTCACTTTTGAAATTAAACTATAAATGAATCCTCGTCAAAAAAATGTCAATCTGTATGGAAGCCTGTAAGGTAAATTGAGTCCTTTGTGCAACGCTCTGGAGGCAGGAGGCCTGAGAGGCAGGCCTGGCTTGCAGGGCACCCAGTGGGGTGCAGATGTAGGGCGGGTCACTGACCTACTGCCTGGGAGTTGGGTCCCAGGTTGGCTTCTTCACGAATGTAACTCCTTATCAGGAAAACGGCACACGTGTCGCTTTGCTTTGGTTTTCTTTGTCTGTGTGTGTCAGAGAAACACGGGACCCTAGGATGAGTCCACTCACAGGTCACCCTGTCAGACTCTTCACTGTCCACAAAGTGCTTTCACATCTACTGTCTCGTCATTGGAGTCTCCCCCTGGCTGGTGAAGGTGGGTGACTGCCGTGTTCCCCTCCGTGGCACCTGTGGGCCTGACCCTGTGCTCTCTCCACAACAAGAGCGTGGTGGCCTCTGTGATAACTGGCTTCTGGCGAGTTTTATTCGGCCTTTCTGGGTCACGGTTTCCTCATCTGTAAAAAAGATGGGGAAAAGGATAGAGATGTAAGCTTTAATGTCCCTGCCAGTCTTGCTATGCCATGATTCTATAAATGTGACAAGACGCTGGTTATGAGAACGCCAGGCTGCGAAAGGCCTAGATACTCATTCATGCCCTCCTTTCTGAAAGGGTTCACCAGCTCCGGTTATAAAGATGAGCGAGTGAGAAAGTTGTTTCTCATACTGGCAATGCCAGTATGAGGGAGAGGGTCAGGACTAGACAAGGTAAGCTGGGGTCCTGTGGGAGCTCAGTGGGGTTGGGGAAGATCTCAGAAGATGAGAGTCTAGAGTCTGACAGGTGAGCAGGAGTTGGCTGGGTGAACGTCAAGGCCCGAGAGGCCTCCAAGCTGAGGGGCAGATCCTAGGGACCACGTGCCTCTGGTATCCTTAGATCTTCGTGATAGTTGGACAAGGGGTTCAGGTAGCAATTTTGTGACCCCACAGGTCTCTGAGCCCAATTACTGCCCCAGACAGTCCTTCCTCACCTCCCCCAGCTGCTCTGTGCCCTGAGGCTTCTCCCCAGGGTCTCCATCTGGGGGGCACGTAGGCAACTGGCCACGGGCCGAGACAGCGAGGGGTCTCCAGCAACCGCAGAGCCAGGTCGCGCCCACTTCCCCTCCTCCCTTTACGCCCCGGCCCATACCCCCAGGGGTAATGGGTGCAGGCCGAATGGATGGCCGATCTCATTTAAATCCATTTGCAAACAATATTTTGAAAAACCCAAACAAAAGGCTCCCTGCCATCTCTGAAGACATGGCACCCCCTCTGCTTGAGCATTATGTAGTAGTGGCTTCTGTGACACGACCTCTCCAGTCAGCATCTGGCTTCTGACTTGTCCTCAGGGACACAGACTTGCCCTGTGAGCCGTCATCTCCGGAACTGGTTGTTATCCTCAGGGCGTCCCTGCGGCTTCCAGCACCGGCTCCTACAGCAGTGACACCCGCTCCGGCCCCCCAGCTGCTGACCCAGAGTCGGGGTGCGTGCTGTCAGGGTGAATGAGGGGAGGAGGAGAAGGGCGGAAGAGGGGAAGAGCCCCCTGGGAGGCGGGAGGGTGCTTGACGAAAGCAGTGTAGTCCTGGGCCCCGCATGGTATGCGACGCGGAGCGGGTGCTCAGTCCCCGGTGGGGAGCGGCGGGCGTCGTCTCAGCAGGCCTCTAGCTGAGGGACTGGGGCTGCTTCCCGGGCCTGCTTGGCTCAGTCGACTATCAGGCAGGTCCAAAGCTGTCACGTGGGAGGAGGCAGGGGTGGTAGTCCGGCCCTTGGCCCCTGAGATGCCGCGCACCGCCGCCTGCATCCTGGCCTGTCCCGCATTGCATCTGGCCCCGGCCCCGTCCCCAGAGGCTTGAGGCTCTGGCAAGGGGCCTGATGGCAAGAGTTTAAAAGCACTGAGCGCCCCCTGTGGGCGGCACCCTCACCTGGCAGGACGGCCTCCTCGTACTCTGAGCGGGAAGGTTCTGGAGGATTAGCAGTCCTAGGACCAGGGCCAGGCCGGGAGAGGAGTGAGGCTCCTCACGGGGAGAGATGAGAGCCGCCGCCGGGGCCGAAGGTATGTGCCAGGAGCCGGTCGGGGAGGCGCCGAGAAGTCGGCCATCCCGCTCTCGGCGAGGTGAGGGCGGGCTGAGGGAGGCAGACAGGGACGGAGGCCGCCACGTTTGGAAGGCGGACACGTGTAGCCTGTTAGGAGAAAACAGCCTCACAGCTGGATAGTCCCAAACCCGCGGGAAACACGGGACGTGACTTCTTCTGGCGGCGGCCTGCCTCACAGGCCGCCGTCAGAAGCCGCCTCAGATGGGTGGCCGTGGTGCCTCCTCTGACCGCTGCTGTCCTTGTCCTCGCCAGCCCCGCCCAAGCTTCCCTTCAGCCTTCTGCCAACCCCGCCCTGAGTTCTGGCCACTGTGAGGGACAGGGCGACCCTTCTGGAGGAGGCCCTGGGTGCTCAGGGCCTTCGAAGGGCTGTCCGTGAGTGGCCGACGCCCCTCCTGGCTTCACTCTGATGCCTTCTCATGCTAGCCGGTCTCTGTCCGATCAACGGCATGCACCCCCAGTAGACTCTAATCCCCGTGAAAGCAGGAGCATCTCCAGGATCATGACAGCACCTCCAGCCCCCAGCAAAGCGTTGGGCAGGCAGTAGGCGTTCAGCAAATTGATTGGTTGGATGGGTGAATGAATGCATGGAAGAATGAATGAATGGTGTATTGGAGGCATGGCATTTTCTGAGCTGAATCAGGGAGCACTCCTCTCGGGAAAAACCAGGCCCTTCAGCTGGGGCAAGCCCCCTCAGGCTCCCTGGGGACAGGCTTCCTCCCTACTCTGCCCCGAGGGCATCATTGGCCACCACGCTGGGCCACTTCATGATCATTTGTGGAGCGCGCATCCTGCCCCTAGGGAGCTGGGCTCCGGTGCCCTCCCTCAGAGGCTCTGCAGTGTGCCCTGCCGAGGGCATCACTCACCATTCCTTCTCCATAAAGTTGTTTGCACAACATCCTTCCCCTTGTCCT
This sequence comes from Platanista minor, assembly GCA_004363435.1. NCBI lineage: Eukaryota > Metazoa > Chordata > Mammalia > Artiodactyla > Platanistidae > Platanista > Platanista minor. The sequence goes on along the minus strand of RJWK010009136.1, from coordinate 7,490 downwards.
CCCCTCCTGCTGCTTCAGAGAAACTCCTTGTTCTGTGCATTTGACACGTTGTGATTGTCTGGAAATATCACAGAGTTGTTCATTTCTTAAAGTTGCCTTCCTGTAGTGAGGCCTCGTTTGTTCACTTCTAACCCCATGGTGTGCCGGGCCGCCTCTCTTGTTTTGGAGGTTGTGTTGGTCATTTCGGGGTGAGGAGAGCAGGGCAAGTTGACCCCAGGACGAAAGTCTAGACAGCTCAGACAGGTGAGGTCAAGAATCGGAGTTGCCCCAGGCCTGCCCAGCAAGACTGAGGATTATTGAATTATCATTGAGCCCAACCAGACTCCGGGGCTGCACAGATCCCCGAGTTAGACATGGTGCCTGCCTTTTCCATGGTAACAAGGCTAAATATGGACACGTTTCCATGGAGAGCCATTTCGCAGCTGCAGCCCTGCTTCCTCCAGGAAGCACCGGCGCTGGGCTCCTTTGGCTTCTCAGGAGGTGGCCAGTGGTGCCGCGGACATCAAGAAAGTATATCTCACCTTTGAGGATGTTTGTTTCCAGCAAGGTTCCATTTCCCCAGCCTTAGACTCGTCAACATCTGTTCCTCTTGACAGCTAGAAGTTATGAGAGAGGGGTCACGGGTCAGACAGGCGGAATGGGGCCAGTGACGCTGGACCCAGTGAGCATTCGTGCAAGTTATCCTGTCTTCACTCCTCGGAGTGGCTTTTCCTGTTACTGGAGGAAAGCGGGTGTCACTGGTTGGAGGGAGACAACTGTAATGAGCCTTGTATAAATACACTGCTGTTCCTCTCATCAAGCCTCTTTTGGAAGAATTATTGCTGCTACAAAGAGTTTTTTAAATGCTTTCCATAACTGGGATGGCCCCCTTCCAATTTCATACAATATTCTAACGTGACAGGGTTCTATTTTTTTTCTTAAAGGAAAGTAGGTCTTTGCTGCATTTTTGAATTTGAACAAGTCCAGTCCCCGCATATCTTAACTGTCCTATAGAACAATGTGGAATGAAACTTTGCGTTTGTTGCAGGCTAAACATATAAGCTGAGTGAGTATTCGGCTCCACAATACTCTGTTTAACCTCACTTGGCTATTTAGTCATTACATCATCTGTGTTTATAGTTTAATCGTCTGTTAAATTGGAGCTGTCCACGCACAGCTGATCGTATGGGTGTGTTCGTATATATTAGGAAATATCTGTAACGTGTATGTATACACAGAGAGATGGGTGTGCTCCCCGGTTAACTAAGATGTGGCAACTTCTAAAAGATGTAGAGAGAGCTCTCAAGGCAATTATAAGTAGCCTCGGAAGGAAGATTCATATGGTGCGTTCTGTGTTGCAGGCCGAGTGGCATCAGAGCTGAGTGATGGACGATCTGCAGTCCCAGAACCTCTCCATGGACATGACCGACTCCTCCCCTGCCTTGACCAATAACAGACTGGAGAATGGCATGGCCCAGCTGATCACCACTGAGGCCTGGAACATCAACTCCACCGACCTGGTAAAGAAGGCCCTGGTGACGGTGCCGGCCCCGTCCATTCTGAACCCCCCGGCTGAGTCCCAGAGCGGCATGGCTCTGAAGGTAGCGGCCACCGTGCTGCAGCCCCTGTGCCTCGGGGAGAGCCCGGTGGTGATGCCCATTCACATGCAGGTGGAGGGCAGCTCCGCGCCTGAGCTCAACCCTAACGGCAACGCCACGTACGTCATGACCACACAGGGCCCCGTGCAGCTGCCGGTGGTGCTGGAGCAGCACGTCTTCCAGCACCTCAACTCCCCTCTGGTCCTGCCACAGGAGGCCCCGTGCTCCTCCAGCGCCATCCACAACAACCTCTTCCAGGGAGCCGAGGACCCCGAGGCCCAGCCCCAGCTCCTGGACCTCAGGATCCCCAGCCAGCCGCAGGCGCCCACGTTGCCCTTCGAAGCCGTGCTCCAGAATTTGTTTCCTTCGCAGGGCGCTCTCGGCCCTCCGCCCTGCCAGCCTCCTCCGGGATACGCCCCTGTGCCCCCCCAGCCCTTTAACTCCGCCTTGTCCCCCCTGGTCCCGCCGGCCACCCTCTTGGTTCCCTACCCTGTGATCGTCCCCTTGCCTGTGCCGGTCCCCATCCCCATCCCCATCCCAGTGCCTCAGAGTTCTGAATCCAAGTTCAGCCCCAGCTTCCGAAAGCCGCCACCTTCCTTCGGCCTACACCCCTTTAAAGGCACCCAGACCCCTCTCCAGAAGGAGGAACTGAAGCCCTTCGACCTCCTCCCGCCGAGGGAGTACTTCCAGCTCGGCCGCCACACCGTCATCAAGATGGGGAGTGAGAACGAGGCCCTGGATCTCTCCATGAAGTCGGTGCCCTGGCTCAAGACCGGCGGAGTCAGTCCCCCGATGTGCCAGGAAGATGCAGCCCTAGACCTGTCACTGACAGCCCACCGGAAACCTGAGCCTCCCCCTGAGACATTGTATGACAGCAGCGGGTCAGTGGACAGCCCAGGTCACACTGTGATGGAGAAACTTCCCAGCGGCACGGACGTGCCCTTTGCCCCCGCCACACCCCACGAGGCCTCAGCCGTGATGGATAGCCACGTGGGCGGCAGCAGCGCCGCCGAGCCGCCCAGCCAGCCCAGCGGTGAGGTCAAGGCTGAAAATAACATTGAGATTGTGAGTGAGTCCCAGGCGGCCAAGGTGATCGTCTCCGTGGAAGACACTGTGCCTACCATCTTCTGTGGCAAGATCAAAGGCCTCTCGGGGGTGTCCACCAAAAACTTCTCCTTCAAAAGAGAAGACTCCATGCTTCAGGGCTATGACATCAACAGCCCAGGGGAAGAGTCCATGGGAAGCACGGAGCCCCTTAGGAAACCCGTCAAAAACCGGAGCATAAAGTTAAAGAAAGTGAACTCCCAGGAAATACACATGCTCCCAATCAAAAAACAACGGCTGGCCACCTTTTTTCCAAGAAAGTAGATAACGGTTTTTTAAAATTTTTATGATTATAATATGGGGAAAGGTGCATTGGTTTTATAAAAAGGCATTTAAAACAAATTATCTTTGTTAATTATTTTGGGGAGTAGCTGGGAAGCGGGAAGGCAAGTTGGCTCTAGAGGCCCTGTAAGCAAGTTTCATTTTCCTTTTTAATTTTTGACTTTTCACAAATGAGTAAATAAGAGCAACCTATTTTTCAAGGAGATTGCACATTTTTTGCAGCTTTAATGGAATACTGGGTGAATCAGAGGGGTAAAAAAGCTATTTTCATTGCCACCAAGTGCTTTGATGATGTAATACCTAATAAAGGGTAGGATGAATATTTCACAATAAATGTTTGTTTGCACTAACTGGTTGCAGTATTCTATCATTTATAAAATCTGCATTCCTGAACTGGCATGGTTTGGCCAAAGCTGTCGCTTGTGAAGCACTGCAGGTTATCCGTGTTTAGAGACCGAAGCTCTTCAGGCATATTGGGCAAAGAAGAATCATATTGGCCTATGTCCTCAGAAAGGGAGGATTAGGGGCAGGACGGGAAGAAAGACGCAGACGTAGAGAATGGACTTGAGGACACGGGGAGGGGGAAGGGTAAGCTGGGACGAAGTGAGAGAGTGGCGTGGACATACAGACACTACCAAACGTAAAATAGCTAGCTAGTGGGAAGCAGCCGCAGAGCACAGGGAGATCAGCTCGGTGCTTTGTGACCACCTGGATGGGTGGGATAGGGAGGGTGGGAGGGAGGGAGACGCAAGAGGGAGGAGCTATGGGAACATATGTATATGTATAACTGATTCACTTGGTTAGAAAGCAGAAACTAACACCACTGTAAAGCAGTTATACTCCAATAAAGATGTTTAAAACAAAAAAAAAAAAAAAGGAAAGGAGGATTAGGAATATGTATGACCTTGAGCAAGTCATTTCCCCTTCTGGCCCCTTTCTTCGTTTGTAAAAATGTGGCAAAGGGAGGGGGTGGGGAGGTGAGTTTCAAGTACCCAGCCCCCACCCCCCCTCTAGTTCACAAGAGACCCTGGATGTGCAGAACTGTGTCTGAAACCTTCCATAGACTAAAACAGACAAATGTCTCTAAAGGGACATTTACCTGCTTCTTTTCCTCCCTCCTCCCAAAATTTAGCTGAAAGGACTTTCTCTTCAAGGGTAGTAGGAGCACCGTTCTGAATGACTAATAGTCTTGCAAGTCAAAAGTATTACCGAAGGCCACTCAGGACAAGAGGGAAGTCCAGTGGATTAGGAGGTGTCTCATACAAGTTCCTGGCCCTGGGTAGAGATGTTTGGGAGTGGGGTCGGGGAGGGAAGAGAAAGCCATTCCTTATTAGTTTATCCCAGTGATTCTCAACTGGGGGCGATCATGCCCTCCAGGGAACATCTGACAATGCCTGGAGAAGCTTTTGGTTGCCATGGCTTGGGGAGGTGGGGGGGCGTTTTGGTGCTCCTGGCACCTGGTGGGCAGAGACCGGGACGCTGCTAAGCATCCCACAGTGCACAGGGCAGCCCCCAGGACAGAGAGTGATCCAATCCCCATGTCCACAGCACTGAGGCTGAGAACCCGCCGTTAAACCATCTCTCGATGGACAGAAGCGATGCCCCTGGAAGAAGAGAACAGCACGAAGCCATCCACACCAACGAGGAACTGTGAGTGTACGTTTAAAATAGACCTGCTAGGCGGCACAGCACACTTGGGTCTGAAATTGTGCTGGCGAGAGACTGATTACAGCATGCCTGCTTTTAAACTTCAGCCTCTTTTCTTTCACTTCTTGCAATTAGTATGTATCCAGCTGTTACCGTGAACACGAACAGGAGGGAAAGCAGTTGCGAGACTGCTCTTTTATTACCAGGCCCGGCCCTCCGTGTATAGGGTTACAGTTTTAGCTGGTCCTGTACCATACCCCTATAATGGACTTTCTTGTTCCTGCTCTTTGCCTGTGTTGTTAACATTTCTCTTTCAAAGTGTGACACGATGAGAAATAACCAGATAGTTGTTTCTCATGAGGCTGACTAGTCCCATTCTCTTACGCCAGCCAGACTCCATCCTTTAAGCTTCTGCACGGGGCCGTCTTTTCCAGTTTTACTCCCATTGCGGGTTTCTGGCCATGTTTCCTGAGCATGGCGTGCGCATTCCAGTTTCATATACAACCAACACAGACGTGCCTAGGGACTAGCATTTCCCGTTCACCTGCTGTCCTTTTCTCACCATGTTGGTGGTGGTTTCTGTTGCCCCTGCAGTGCTAGGCGGCCTTTCTGCACCAGCCAGCAGGGCCCCTGTCTTCACAGTGTACTGGGAAAAGCTGCGCTTATCTGTCTTTGAGGGAATGGAATTCTCAGTTTGCCCTTTAGAAGCAAGTGTTTAAAGCTGACTGAGTGACATCTAGGTGGAAAGGAAGGCACTTGTAACCTGTAATCACGTTATAAACATGAGGCTGCGAATTTCTCTTCGTTGTATCTGGAGATGCCCTTTTCTCTTCAGATGTCAGCTCTGGTTGGGTGAGAAATGCTGGCTCCACCGCCACCCGTGAGTGTTGAGCCAGCGTGGGCCATCCCCCAGCCCTGGAACAGGCCTCTGCTCCCACCCCAGCCGTGCCCATCCGTGGGCCTTGCCAGTCGTTACTGGGGTCTTCGGAGAGAGGCCTTTGTGGTGGGGACTGGCTGTCGAGTTGGGAGACTTGCTCAATGAGATCTGTGAACCCTAGACACAAGAGTGTGGTGCTGGGACCAGGGCTGCGCTACAGGGGTAGTGACACCCTCTGCCTGCCCCCCTCTCAGCCTTTGGTGGAAGCCAGAATCTACATCGCTAGGGAATCAAGAGAAGGACGAAGGGCCTGCTGTTGCACCAGAGTGAGCCTAGGGTTCATCCCTGGGGGGCTCCGTTCCACTCTCCCTTCCTAGTCAGAAGTTTGCAGCCTTCCACACAAACCTTAAGTAAGAACCGTCATCCGGGACCCATGCTTCCTGGTCTGAGACATGTGATTCCCACAGGGCGCATAGAGGAGGCCACTGGCAAACTCAGGCCCCATCACGGCTCTGCTTGACTCGGCCAGCTGTGGTCACGCTTAGTGCCTCACGCCTCACAACCATCTCCAGCTAACCTACTTCCAGGTTTCAGCCATGCAGGGTGTCCGTCAGGCTTTTGCTCATGACTTAATTTCCCATCTCTTCTCGAAAAAATGTTTTGGCCAACTAGCCTCAAGAACAGCTTTTCAGAGTCTTTCAGGAAATATGATTAGTCCCCAGGAATGTTGACATTTGCTCAGACTTGTCAAGATGCCTTCAGTTGGCTTCAGTTCAGAAATGAAAAGAAATTGGAACAAGTTACTAACATTCATATTTGGGGGTAGTGATCCTCCTGGTAAAGTAAAAACTAGTTGATCTAGACGGAAGAAAAAGAAAGATTTAAAGAGGATACAGTTACTGTCCTAATCAAGGGAGTCCTTGACAGTGAGTAGAAGATTCTAAAGTGAGGTCAAACAGTTGTTTAGATTCAAAGGCAAAAACTCTCACACGTTAAGCATGAAAAAAATATGTCTGCAATGGTAAAAACTCCCAACTCCAGGAAGAAGGTTGCCGATTACTGGGCGAGTATATGTCAATGTGGTCGTTCTCTTTACAAATAGCCTAATTAATAAAGCAGGAAAGGATTTAGATTTCATTCTACAAGTGAGAAAATTGAGGCTCAGAAGAGTTTTCTGCTTTCAGTTTTTAAGCATCACCGACTGAAAAATATGTACTTTGCAATGATTCTTAAGTATTGGGTTTGAAGCCCGATGAACCCACAGGAATTTGGATCCTTTGGGGGCAAAAACCAGTATGAATTAATGAAGAGTCTGAATTGCAGATTTTTTTTAAAAATTATTTTCAAGACCATTCCAGTTAACTGGAACGCCCGGAGCACTTGGCACAATGGTAAAGGGGAGATTTCAGGCTGAAGGGTGCGGATGCCAAGCCTCTAAAGGCCACACTCAAAGGCTGCTAAGCTGAAAACTTTAACAGCAGGGGGGAAAAGCGTTAGAGGTCATTCTGGCCGACTTTACTCCTCATTAAATAGAAAAGGCAATTTTCCAGAACAGCCCACTACCTACCTTCAGGTCAAATAACTGACCTCCCCCATCAGTGAAACAAAATAGGGTGTATTTGAGGTCTTCAGGGTGCCGTTTTAATAAATTGAGATTTTATTCTAATTACCATATTGGTTATTTTATAGTAAGTAGTATGTATGAGTACTTGAAAGAACTAGTTCCAAAATATTGCAGATAATCCATCTGCAACTGTTCTTAGGCCAGGGGATTTTTCAGCAAAGTGAGATTTTAGCTATGCTCTGCCAAAATTATGAACAAGTTCAGGTGAAAGGGGCTGAACTGTTGAGGTTTACTCTATTAACCCAACTTGTAGGTTATTTTCCATCCAACTGTGTTCTGTATAGACACTCAAAAGCATAGGCTCATGCTGTGCCAAAATTATGAACAAGTTCAGGTGAAAGGGGCTGAACTGTTGAGGTTTACTCTATTAACCCAACTT
>RJWK010009135.1:33348-46343 GCA_004363435.1 Platanista minor | reverse complement strand
TGCTAAAATGCAATGTGCTTAAACTGAATGGATTAAAATTTAAATATCATTTAGGAACGATTTACTTTTAGGGAAAACAACCCATTTCCTGATGGTGCTAGCTAGATAAATGAAGTATCCCTGCAGTATACTTCTGTTCAAGTGCACAGTGAGTTTTTAAAGAATGGATTTAGTCATAAGTTCTGCACGGGTGAACAGTGTACCCACCCATTTCTTGTATTTCACCCCATGAGCTCAAGCGATGATGCTCAAAGAATTTCTCCTGCAGTTTGGGCATTCAGCATCCTCCAGGGAATTCACTTTAAACTCTCGAGTTTAACCAAAGCCAAGCAAAATTCAGCACTTGGTTATTACTATTATTGTTTTAATAAGCATCTTCAGCAAACCTACCAATCTTCTAGAAAAAAAAAAAAGAATCTAGTTCTTTTTCCCTGTTGACAAGGGAGTAACTTATGAAAATATTGCCTTACAGTACAAAGAATGATGCAATCACAGGCAACACTCAAACTGGCGATTAATTAGTACTTGCATCTCCTGCCTGTTTCTAGTAGGTTGATTAGTTCTGTCCTTGCCATGTGGGGTTGTGTCTTCAAGTGAAACACTAAAGAAGGCGGCAGCATTCCTATTCTGAGGATGGAAGAAACATTAATTATTCCTTGGAATCCTGTTGGGTGAAGTGGGTTTTTTTTTTTCCCCCTTCACCAAGCGAAACAGGAGAATTATTTCCTAATAAAACTTCCACTAGGCCTGATAGTGTTGCTTGAACATAATTTTTAATATGCAGTGGCCTGGAACCTGGCAGATATTGGCAGAGTGGGTGCCCCTGTTTTAAAAAGCTGAATGTGGCTGACAGTAATATCACTGCTTCCTTATGTCTATTAGAGTCAGGGCAAGGTTAGACAAATACATTCCCACCAGCACAAAACAGCAACTTTCCAAAATGTATGTCAGTGGTGTATTTACAGCCAAATCCAGAAGGAGCTTGTACTTCTTGTGCTGCTCCCATTAATGAGACAAATGTCAGCATCCATAAGCTATTTTTTTCTTCCTGCTTATCAAATCTTTCAAAAAATTGATAACTAGTCTTTATAGATTGTGAAAGTCAGATATAACTCTGAATGTATTACTTTACTGGACCCCTAGGGGTAAACTTATCACCTGGAAACCGTTTTACATGGACGATTTGACTTTCATGTGGAGTGTCATAATGCACCCTGGATGGAAATCTAAAATAAAATATCTGGACTACAACCTTCCTCTTGGTGGAATTTATGATTCCCTCAGTACAATAATTTTGAAAATTGTATCCCTTATGCTACAAGACTTGATAAATTATTAACTGCTTGAATTGAAGAAGCTTTCCAGTAGGCTTATGTGCTGTCTAGAGGCACGGATTAATTTCTATGGAACTAGAAGCTCACCTCAAACTGTTTTTCAGCAATCTAAACTACCCGCTTCCTCTTCTGTCTAGGACAGATCAAAGTGTCCATTTCCTCTCTGGCAGCTCTGGGAGGTGCTGCTTTTAGCAAAGCTCTGCCAAAAGACGATGACCATTGATCCACCAGAGAACTGGTTGTGTTCAGTCAATCACACCCCAGAGAGACTTGCATCCACCTGGGGCTCTTATCTTTCTATTTCTCGTGGTGTTCTGGTTTAAATTCTACTCTGGCGGAACTGAACTGGTATACAGAGAATGCTGGTAGGAGGGAGTCTGGAGGGTATTGTTTTTGTGAACTTAGGGAATAGCATTTTTTTTTTTAACTTTCAGGGGCTTGTGCTGCCAGAGGAAAAATGTTCACCTGTCTTCTGCTTTTACAGCCCCTCTTCTCTCATCCCAGACACCGTGCCTTGAAAATCAGCCACGACCAAGTGTATAAGAACCACCAGACTGACCAAAGGCAGAAAGCACCAGAAAGCTTTCCGCAGAGCTCTCCTTTTTTTTGGGGGGGCGGGGGGATTTTTTTTTTTATTATTCAAACAGAAAGTCACAAAAATTATAATCATCCTCATCAGTTCACTCAGTCCCATGTAATTATTTTTCATCTTGATCTTTTGTTAGCACTTTTATGAATTCATCAGTTTTCCATTAGAGTTCTGAAAATGCTTACTCATTCAGTTCAGCAGTATAGTCAGTTACCAGAAACCTGTACTTGTCAGAGTCTTTTCCATGAATTCCTTGAAGATGAAACCCTTTTATATGAACATTTTTGCAAAAGCTTCAGAATACACCTAGAACTATCTGTAAATGACAAAAGACTTAAAAATGACCACGGTTAAAGATTTGATGAAAGTTCATAATAATGCAATTGACAAGGAAATTTAGTTATTTCTGAGATATACATTTAAAAGTAATAACTAGAATTATGATTTATAACATTATACCAGACCATATAAGATTTTTAGAAATTTCATGTAATGTTTGAAACATTAATGTATTTCCATACAAGTAACCCAAAGAAAGTTTAGTATTAGTTGTTTTTCTGTTTGTTTGTTTTTTTATACTGCAGGTTCTTATTAGTCATCCATTTTATACACATCAGAGTATACATGTCAATCCGAATCGCTCAATTGAGCACACCACCATCCCCACCCCACTGCGGTTTTCCCCCCTTGGTGTCCATACATTTGTTCTCTACATCTGTGTCTCAACTTCTGCCCCTGCAGAGAGCTCTTCTAATAGATTCTTTCTCTTCACCCAGGTCAGTTGAGTTGGGAGTACATTTAATTATCTGTTTTACGGTCAATTCTGTGTGTAGTCAAGATAATGCTAATTGTCTTGATATAGGGACAGCTTCTATAAACACTGTTTCAGGGACACAACAGTGTAGTGCCCAAGAGCACATTGCAATAGAAACCAATGTGTTCTGTGGCCCAAGGTGCCAGGAACACGTGAAAGTATTTAGGATCAGTTGCTCCACAGGAAAACTTGAAATTTCCTGACATTTCACAGCTCATATATGAAAGAAGTAGAGGCTTTTGCCAGTTTGATAATGATCCTAAAACTTTACATGACATTACATATAACATATTGCAAAGATGAAGTAAACTTTTAAAAACTATCATTAATAAGAAATGAATTTTTATCAACCACATTAAAGGATAGACTGAACAGGTAGGTAGTCAATTGTAGGGAAAGTGTCATAGAGGTGTAGCCAGTTAATCAATTAATGTAGGTTAGTTTTGTGGTTTTTGTAAGGCTTACAATGTGTTGCTTCCTTTTTTTTTAAATTTATAATTTGTTGTGTTTTTCTCTCCACTTAAATAAATATTCACTTTGTACTCAATTTTGTAACATGATTTTTTTTTTTTTTTCTTAAAAAGAGTCCTCCAAATTGAATAAGCTTCAGGCCTCACAATACCTGGATCTACCCCTGGGTGTTTTAATCACCCTTCTCTAATCCTGGGATGTCAAACTTTGGATAATATAATCATCTTCTACGTGTATAATCCGATCAATTACCAGGACTAAGCGTTTTAGAATTTATAGTTTTAAAATCTTTATTAAACCTAAAGATTTGGGGAGTTCCCTGGTGGCCTAGTGGTTAGGATTCTGGGCTTTCACTGCCATGGCCCGGGTTTAATCCCTAGTAGGGGACTGTGATCCCACAAGCCGTGTTGTGCAGCCAAAAAAAAAAAACCCGAAGCTTTTTATATACCTCTTTATGGGGAATATATCGAATACTTCAGCAAATCAACATTGAGATTCTTTTTTCAAGTTAGCATAATAGAGTTCGCTAAAGGCTCTAAAGTTCTCTATGAAAAACATCTCTTTATGGTGAATTTCTAAATTTTTCTTTTTCCCTGCTAGCTATTTAATTATTTATTAGTCATCTTTCTCTCTTTTAAAAAGGATGTGTATACCAAGGACTTTTGTCATCCAGTAAATATTAACATGTAAGGTTTAAAAATAGGTTGAGCATTAGTTACCTAACTTATTTAATGAATAAATAATGCAATGATCAAAGGCTGAATTGATATGAGTAAAGTCTTTTACTTAAAGGATCACAAGATACTACTTTTCTATAAGAGAATCTAAAGTTATCCCTTAAGGGATCATCATTTACAGGAAGATGTTCTTCCTGAGGGGACTGTGGACTGGCTGGCAAGCTGAAGGTGCTACTATCTATTTCTCTGGCCTTCCCAACAGCCAGTGTACAGCAAGCAGTTTCTAAACAAGCTCTATTTTGCAGGTGGGGAAGGAGCCAATAAGCACTGGACTGATGCAGGGCCAAAATTTGGAGCAAATCTCAGAGGAACCCATCTCCTTCTTCCAGAGAGCATGCAGGACACTTGCCTGGAAGCAGGCCAGATGACTCCAAGATCTGTTTCTCACCAGCTGTGACCCTTAAGCCACAGGCCATGGGGCAAGGGCATATGGTGGGTACTTGGCAAATTTTCACGGATTTCTAGGCCACAGTAATTTCTCCCCTAATCTTTTAGCCAGGCTGTTGGAAAAACTTTTTAGAATATGGAAACTGGAGCTTCCTTTCACCCTTCAAAAGAAGGTTGACCCTGCAGAGGACAGAATGAAAGCAGAGAAAGCACCACTGTCTCTTCCCCAGGAGACCCCTGTGCATACAACCCTCTTTGTTAGCTGTACAGAAAACCAAGTTTGAAGTTGGTAACTTTGGCTGTCACACAGCCTATGCATTTGTAGAGCATTTAGCTTATTGACCTAAATGTTCTCATGTTTAGAAAAAAAAATGTAGTCTAATTAATTCACAATAAAAATCTTCCATTTCATAGAAGATAAAATTTATATAACCCAAACAGAATTGAATGTGTGGTAGGATGCAGTCATCAGCATGCAGCAGCCTTAAAAATTACAATATCTGACCTTAGTATGTGTGAATCTATCAGGATTCCATTGTCGACATGTATATTTTTCAATATTCTTCTCTGAGCTGAAATTATGTCATTTATATGCAAATGACCACATCTTCAGCAGCTGCTGCTTCTCCGTTGAAGCTGAGGGACTTATTTGCACTTAATAAAGCCTCATAAATAGGTTTTGCCTCTAAAAGGGTGGGGGAGCAGGAAACCCATCAGAGCCTTTTACAGTTACAAGCTTCTTTTTGTTTTGAAAGCGAGCGGCCACCTCTAAGAGGATGGTTCTCAGTTATCAAAGAAACAGGACTCCTCACCCAGCCAGCTCGCTCCTTCCCTCCTTGGGAAAAAAACGCTCCCGTCCTTCCTGGCACCTATTTGCCGCTGCAGCTGTGGGTATCGCCAGCCTCCAGCCGGGTTGTGATTTAATCCAGACTTTAGTACAAACAGGGACTGCTCTCTGAGCAGAGTCTCCTGCCAGGTGGTAAGAACAGGTGTCCAGCCCCAGGAAGACCCCTCAGGCCCCCCAGGCTGTCCTGTCCAAGAGGAGGAGGGGAATCCCTCCGCAAGTGGAGGGGAATTTTTCCTTTCATGAGTTATGAGTTTCCCTTTAAAACACTCTACATAGGGAAGGGACAGCACTTGGGAACTGTTTGTACACTCTGACTGCCCAACCAAACAGCATTAAAAGAAGGTAAAAACTCACCTTAGGGGAGACCTTCAAGATGGCAGAGGAGTAAGACGTGGAGATCGCCTTCCTCCCCACAAATACATCAGAAATACATCTACATGTGGAACAACTACAGAACACCAACTGAACGCTGGCAGAAGTCCTCAGACCTCCCAAAAGGCAAGAAACTCCCCATGCACCTGGGTGGGGCAAAAGAAAAAAGAAAAAACAGAGAGACAAAAGAATAGGGACAGGACCCGCACCACTGGGAGGGAGCTGTGAAGGAGGGAAGGTTTCCACACACTAGGAAGGCCTTTCGCGGGCAGAGAGTGCGGATGGGGGAAGCTTCGGAGCCGTGGAGGAGAGCACAGCCACAGGGGCGCGGAGGGCAAAGCGGAGAGATTCCTGCACAGAGGATCGGTGCCGGCCAGCACTCACCAGCCCGAGAGGCTTGTCTTCTCACCTGCCGGGGCAGGCGGGGGTTGGGAGCTGAGGCTCGGGCTTCGGTCGGAGCGCAGGGAGAGGACTGGTGTTGGCAGCGTGAACGCAGCATGCAGGGGGTTAGTGCACCACGGCTGGCCGGCAGGGAGTCCAGGAAAATGTCTGGAGCTGCCGAAGAGTCAAGAGACCACTGTTTTGGGGTGCGCAAGGAGAGGATATTCAGAGCACTGCCTAAACAAGCTCCAGAGATGGGCATGATCCATGGCTATCAGTATGGACGCCAGAGGTGGGCATGAGATGCTAAGGCTGCTGCTGTGGCCACCAGGAAGCCTGTGTGTCAGCACAGGTCACTCTCCATACCTCCCCTCCGGGAGCCTGTGCAGCCCAACACTGCCAGGGTCCCGGGATCCAGGGACAACTTCCCCGGGGGAACGCACAGCGTGCCTCAGGCTGTTGCAACGTCTCGCTGGCCTCTGCCGCCTCAGGCTCACCCCGCATTCCGTACCCCTCCCTCCCCACAGCATGAGTGAGCCAGAGCCCCCGAAACAGCAGCTCCTTTAACCCCATCCTGTCTGAGTGAAGAACAGACACCCTCAGGCGACCTTTACGCAGAGGGGGGGCCAGATCCAAAGATGAACCCTGGGAGCTGTGCGAACAAAGAAGAGAAAGGGAAATCTCTCCCAGCAGCCTCAGGAGCAGCTGATTAAATCTCCACAATCAACTTGAGGTACCCTGCATCTGTGGAATAACTGAACACACAACAAATCATCCCAAAATTGAGGCCATGGACTTTGGGAGCAAAGATATATATATTTTTTTCCTTCTCTTTTTGTGAGTGTGTATGTGTATGCTTCTTTGTGTGATTTTGTCTGTATAGCTTTGCTTTCACCATTTGCCCTAGGGTTCTGCCTGTCTGGGTTTGTTTTTTGTTTTTTGTTTTTTCTTTTTTAGTATAGTTCCTAGCACTTGTTATCATTGGTGGATTTGTTTTTTGGTTTGGTTGCTCTCTTCTTTCCTTCTGTATTTTTTCTTTTTTTATTACTTAAACATTTTTTTATTTTCTGTAATTATTTTTTATTTTAATAACTTTTATTTTATTTTCTTCCTTCTTTCTTTCTTTTTTCTCCATTACTTCTGAGCCGTGTGGCTGACAGAGTCTTGGTGCTCTCGCCAGGTGTCAGGCCTGTGCCTCTGAGGTTGGAGAGCCGAGTTCAGGACATTGGTCCACCAGAGACATCCTGGCTCCATGTAATATCAAAAGGCAAAAGCTCTCCCAGAGATCTCCATCTCAATGCTAAGACCCAGCTCGATTCAACGACCAGCAAGCTACACTGCTGGACACCCTATGCTAAACAACTAGCAAGACAGGAACACAACCACAGCCATTAGCAGAGAGGCTGCCTAAAATCATAATAAGGTCACACACCCCCAAAACACAAGACTGGATGCAGACCTGCCCACCAGAAAGACAAGACACAGCCTCATCAACCAGAACACAGGCACCAGTTCCCTCCCCCAGAAAGTCACACAACCCACTGAAACAACCTTAGCCACTGGGGGCAGACACCAAAAACAACAGGAACTATGAACCTGCAGCCTGTGAAAAGGAGACCCAAACACAGTAAGTTAAGCAAAATGAGAAGACACAGAAACACACAGCAGATGAAGGAGCAAGGTAAAAACCCACCAGAACAAACAAATAAATAGGATATAGGCAGTCTACCTGAAAAAGAATTCAGAGTAATGATACTAAAGATGATCAAATCTTGGAAATAGAATGGAGAAAATATGAGACGCGTTTAACAAGGATCTAGAAGAACTAAAGAGCAAACAAACAATGATGAACAACAAAATAAATGAAATTAAAAATTCTCTAGAAGGAATCAATAGCAGAATAACTGAGGCAGAAGAATGGATAAGTGACCTGGAAGATAAAATAGTGGAAATTTTAACGCAGAGCAGAATAAAGAAAACATAATGAAAAGAATTGATGACAGTCTCAGAGACCTCTTGGACAACACTAAACACATCAACATTCGAATTATAGGGGTCGCAGAAGAAGAAGAGAAAAAGAAAGGGACTGAGAAAATATTTGAAGACATTATACTTGAAAACTTCCCTAATATGGGGAAGGAAATAGTTAATCAAGTCCAGGAAACACAGAGAGTCCCATACAGGATAAATCCAAGGAGAAACACACCAAGACACATATTAATCAAACTATCAAAAATTAAAAACGAAAAACAAATATTAAAAGCACCAAGGGACGAAAACCAGAATAACACATAAGGGAATACCCATAAGGTTAACAGCTGAACTTTCAGCAGAAACTCTGCAAGCCAGAAGGGAGTGGCAGGACATATTTAAAGTGATGAAGGAGAAAACCTACAACCAGGATTATTCTATCCAGCAAGGATCACATTCAGATTTGATGGAGAAATTAAAAGCTTTACAGACAAGCAAAAGCAAAGAGAATTCAGCACCACCAAACCAGCTTTACAACAAATGCTAAAGGAACTTCTCTAGCCAGGAAACACAAGAGAAGGGAAAGACCTACAATAACAAACCCAAAACAATTAAGAAAATGGTAATAGGAACATACATATCGATAATTACCTTAAATATAAATGGATTAAATGCTCCAACCAAAAGACATAGACTGGCTGAATGGATAAAAAACAAGACCCATATATATGCTGTCTACAAGAGACCCACTTCAGACCTAGGGACACATACAGACTGAAAGTGAGGAGATAGAAAAAAGATATTCCATGCAAATGGAAATCAAAAGAAAGCTGCATTAGCAATTCTCATATCAGACAAAACAGACTTTAAAACAAAGACTATTACAAGAGACAAATAAGGACACTACATAATGATCAAGGGATCAATCCAAGAAGAAGGTATAACAATTGTAAATATTTATGCACTCAACATAGGAGCACCTCAATACATAAGGCAAATGATAACAGCCATAAAAGGGGAAATCGACAGTAACACAATCACAGGAGGGGGCTTTAACACCCCACTTTCACCAATGGACAGATCATACAAAATGAAAATAAATAAGGAAACTCAAGCTTTAAATGACACATTAAACAGGATGGACTAAATTGATATTTATAGGACATTCCATACAAAAACAACAGAATACACTTTCTTCTCAAGTGCTCATGGAACATTCTCCAGGACAGATCATATCTTGGGTCACAAATCAAGCCTTGGTAAAGTTAAGAAAATTGAAATCTTATCAAGTATCTTTTCCGACCACAACGCTATGAGACTAAATATCAATTATAGGAAAAAATCAGTAAAAAATACAAACACATGGAGGCTAAACAATACACTACTTAATAACCAAGAGATCACTGAAGAAATCAAAGAGGAAATCAAAAAATACCTAGAAACAAATGACAATGAAAACACAATGACCCAAAACCTATGGGATGCAGCAAAAGCAGTTCTAAGAGAGAAGTTTATAGCAATACAATCCTACCTCAAGAAACAAGAAACATCTCAAATAAACAACCTAACCTTACACCTAAAGCAGTTAGAGAAAGGAGAAGAAAAAACCCCCAAATTTAGCAGAAGAAAAGAAACCATAAAGATCAGATCAAAAATAAATGAAAAAGAAATGAAGGAAGCAAGAGCAAAGATCAATAAATCTAAAAGCTGGTTCTTTGAGAAAAACAGAATTGATAAATCATTAGTCAGACTCAACAAGAAAAAAAAGGAGAAGACTCAAATCAACAGAATTAGAAATGAAAAAGGAGAAGTAACAACTGACACTGCAGAAATACGAAGGATCATGAGAGATTACTACAAGCAACTATATGCCAATAAAATGGACAACCTGGAAGACATGGACAAATTCTTAGAAAAGCACAACTTGCCGAGACTGAACCAGGAAGAAATAGAAAATATAAACAGACCAATCGCAAGCACTGAAATTGAGACTGCTTAAAAATCTTCCAACAAACAAAAGACCAGGACCAGATGGCTTCACAGGAGAATTCTATCAAACATTTAGAGAAGAGCTAACACCTATCCTTCTCAAACTCTTCCAAAATATAGCAGAGGAAGGAACACTCTCAAACTCATTCTACGAGGCCACCATCACCCTGACACCAAAACCAGACAAAGATGTCACAAAGAAAGAAAACTACAGGCCAATATCACTGATGAACAGAGATGCAAAACTCCTCAACAAAATACTAGCAAACAGAATCCAACAGCACATTAAAAGGATCATACACCATGATCAAGTGGGGTTTATCCCAGGAATGCAAGGATTATTCAATATATGCAAATCAATCAACGTGATACACCATATTAACAAATTGAAGGATAAAAAACATATGATCATCTCAAAAGATGCAGAAAAAGCTTTGACAAAATTCAATATCCATTTATGATAAAAACCCTCCAGAAAGTAGGCATAGAGGGAATTTTCCTCAACACAATAAAGGCCATATATGACAAACCCACAGCCAACATCATTCTCAATGGTGAAAAACTGAAACCATTTCCTCTAAGATGAGGAACAAGACAAGGTTGTCCACTCTCACCACTATTATTCAACATAGTTTTGGAAGTTTTAGCAACAGCAATCAGAGAAGAAAAAGAAATAAAAGGAATCCAAATTGGAAAAGAAGAAGTAAAGCTGTCACTGTTTGCAGATGACATGATACTATATATATACAGGATCCTAAAGACACTACCAGAAAACTACTAGGGCTAATCAATGAATATGGTAAAGTAGCAGGATACAAAATTAATGCACAGAAATCTCTTGCATTCCTATAGACTAATGATGAAAAATCTGAAAGAGAAATTAAGGAAACACTCCCATTTACCAATGCAACAAAAAGAATAAAATACCTAGAAATAAACCTACCTAAGGAGACAAAAGACCTGCATGCAGAAAACTGTTAAGACACTGATGGAAGAAATTAAAGATGATACAAACAGATGGAGAGATATACCATGTTCTGGGATTGGAAGAATCAATGTTGTGGAAATGACTATACTACCCAAAGCAATCTACAGATTCAATGCAATCCCTATCAAACTACCAATGGCATTTTTCACAGAACTAAAACAAAAATTTCACAAGTTGTATGGAAACAAAAAAGGCCCTGAATAGCCAAAGCAATCTTGAGAAAGAAAAATGGAGCTGGAGGAATCAGGCTTCCTGACTTCAGACTATACTACAAAGCTACAGCAATCAAGACAGTATGGTACGGGCACAAAACCAGAAATATAGGTCAATGGAGCAGGTTAGAAAGCCCAGAGATAAACCCACGCACGGATGGTCACCTTATTTTTGATAAAGGAGGCAAGAATATAAAATATAGAAAAGACAGCCTCTTCAATAAGTGGTGCTGGGAAAACTGGACAGGTACATGTAAAAGAATGAAATTGGAACACTCCCTAACACCATACACAAAAATAAACTCAAAATGGATTAAAGACCTAAATGTAAGGGCAGACACTGTAAAATTCTTAGAGGAAAACATAGGCAGAACACTCTGTGACATATATCACAGCAAGATCCTTTTTGACCCACCTCCTAGTGAAATGGAAATAAAAACAAAAATAAACAAATGGGACCTAATGAAACTTCAAAGCTTTTTCACAGCAAAGGAAGCCATAAAGAAGATGAGAAGACAGCCCTCAAAATGGGAGAAGATATTTGCAAATGAAGCAACTGACAAAGGATTAATCTCCACAATTTACAAGCAGCTCATGCAGCTCAGTAAGAAAACAAATAACCTAATCCAAAAATGGGCAGAAGACCTAAATAGACATTTCTCCAAAGAAGACATACAGATTGCCAACAAACACATGAAAAGATGTTCCACATCACTAATCATTAGAGAAATGCAAATCAAAACTGCAATGAGATATCACCTCACACCAGTCAGAATGGCCATTATCAAAATATCTACAAACAATAAATGCTGGAGATGGTGTGGAGAAAAGGGAACCCTCTTGCACTGTTGGTGGGAATGTAAATCGATACAGCCAATATGGAGAAGAGTATGGAGGTTCCTTAAAAAACTAAAAATAGAACATAAACATTTTTAAGAGCTTGGGATTCATGTAATTTGTTCATATAAAAAATTTAATATCATTTTGTTACCTAACCCATTTTCTCTTCCATTATATAATCACTTATAAATGAGCATAAATTCCTCTGTTCTGAATTAGCTTTAACTATGGTCCAATTACTGTGATTGTGATTTTATGTACATCATCAAATGTTTTTTCTTACACAAGCCTTATATATTAGGGAGCCAGAGATACATATTTGGTGGTAAATTTTGTATGTAAAAGCAAAATTACAAAGAAACAGATGAAATTAAATTATAGGATAAATATAGCTGATAATCAGCTTTTAATAATTAGCTAATTCCTGTGGTAATATTTGTGTGTTTTCTATTGCTAATAATGTCATTCAGTTAAGGAAGAATTATAAAGCAAGTAGCTGGACCAACAAAGAGAACACAAAGAAAGCTATTAGGCATGTTATTTGTGGTTAGTTCCTTGAGGACAATGCCAGATCCTTGATTTAGACTGAGATGGGAAGCAGATCTTAAAAGATTTCTGTCATTTTAATGATGTTTGAATATCATGTTTCTGTACGCTTAGTAATCGGTCTGTGCAGTCTTGTCTTTTTAAAAACCTTTATGAGTATTTTAATAAAAGCTTGGGAGAAAGGTAAAAAAAAAAAAGAAAAAAGAACCCCTAAAAATAGAACTACCATATGACACAGCAATCCCACTACTGGGCATATACCCTGCAAAAACCATAATTCAAAAAGTGTCATGTACCACCATGTTCACTGCAGCTCTATTTATAATAGTCAGGACATGGAAGCAACCTAAGTGTCCATCATCGGATGAGTGGATAAAGAAGATGTGGCACATATATACAATGGAATATGACTCAGCCATATAAAGAAACGAAATTGAGTTATTTGTAGTGAGGTGGATGGACCTAGAGACTGTCACACAGAGTGAAGTAAGTCAGAAAGAGAAAAACAAATACCGTA
>RJWK010009135.1:13621-33248 GCA_004363435.1 Platanista minor | reverse complement strand
TCCATGCTTTGTGACCACCTAGAGGGGTGGGATAGGAAGGGTGGGAGGGAGACTCAAGAGGGAGGAGATATGGGGATATATGTAAATGTATAGCTGATTCACTATGTTATAAACAGAAATTAACACAGCATTGTAAAGCAATTATACTCCAATAAAGATGTTAAAAAAAGAAAATGTGCCAAGTTATTTTTATTCCTGATATATATCACTGGAAAAAAAAACCTCACCTTAATTCATAGGATAAGTACATAGTATTTCTCCTTTTCCCCTCCCACTCCTATCTTCCTAGCTGGCCCTTATTTGTCAACAGAATTGGATGGAAAAGGAAAAGACTATATGCATTTGGTGTGCATATAAGATGAATTCTACCCATTTTCTATTAATGCTCCTATAAAACCACCCAGGCTTCTATATTGGGGTCAACAGAAACGTTCCATTTACCATTTAAGACCACTTAAGACATGCAAAAAAAAAAAATAGAAGAATATTAAGGGATAATTTTCTCCTGCTGTTAGATGCTAAGACAAACCTGATGCACTTATGAAAAATAAATACTGATGGGAAGCAGGGTCATTTATTTTTAAAGCACTGTGCTGCTAATTTGGTAATAATGACCTATTATCCCTGTCAGAGTAATAGACTATTCCTGGAGCTTCATTTCTGGTGTGTGAGCAACTGGCATAGTAGAGATGATTATACTGTCTTATAAATATGTATAATCATTGAAGACACTGGTTGACAATACTATCATTAAATTGCCACCAGTTTGGCAAAGAGACAAACACCTATACCACATCAACCTATCAAAGATGTTTATAACTGCAAAAACATCCAAGCACAATATTAATGTTAGTAACTGAAATCTCATACACACACACACACCTAAAATTCCAGCCACTAGGACCAAAGTGTGGCCAGGGATGAGTTGGAAAGAAGTGATACCTGGTCCTTGAGTCAGGAGTCCTGGGCTCTAAGCTCATCTCTCTGAGCCTCAGTTTCTTTCATTTTTAAAACAGAGATCATGTCTGTCCTGTGCATCTCACAATATTATTATCAGTAACAAAACTGTAAAAGATACAAAATACCAAGTAATAATAATATATTATTATGTATCTATATAACATTATGGTACAAATTGCTCTTGGTATATTTAAGATTTTACATTGGTTTACTTTTAAAAAAATTGTGGGGAAATACATGTAACATTTATCATAACCATTTTAAATTGTACAGGTCAGTAGTATTAAATATGCACATTATTGTACAACATTTATTAGCATCCATTTCCATAACTCTTTTCATTTTGCATCACTGAAACTCTGTACCCGTTAAACAATAATGTCTTATTCCCCTCCTCCCTCCAGCCCCTGGCAACCACCATCCTATCTTCTGTCTCTATGAATTTGACTACTTTAGATATATAAGTGGAATCATACAGTATTTATCCTTTTGTGTCTCGCTTATTACAGTTTGTATAATGTCCTCAAGGTTCATTCATGTTGCAACATATGTCAGAGTTTCCTTCCTTTTTAGCTTAATAATATTTCATTGTATCTATAAATAGTTTTTGGTTATCCATTTATGGGTTGATGAATACCTGGGTTCCTTCTACCTTCTGGCTATTGTGAATAATGCCATAATTTATATGGATAGGAAAATAGGAATATATTCTATTTATGAGTATGAATATATCTCTTCAAGACCCTGCTTTCAATTATTTTGGTTATATACCCAGAAATGGAATTGCTGGATCACATGGTAATTCTATGGTTAATTTTTGAGGAACTCCCATACTGTTTCTCACAGTGGCTGCACCATTTTACATTTCCACCAACAGTGCACAAGGGTTCCACTTTCTCCACATTATCAACAAGGCTTATTTTCTGTTTTTTTTCTTTTTTTAGATAGCAGCCATCCTAAGGTATAAGGTGGTATACTTTGGTTTGTTTTTAATACAATGAAGGACAAGAACCACTGTCTAATATTATCATGAAAGTTTTCACATTTGGAATGACATTTTATTTTATTTTTTTTATTGAAGTATACTTGATTTACAATGTTGTGTTAGTTTCAGATGTACAGCTAAGTGATTCAGTTATACATACATATATATCTATTTTGTTTTTCAGATTCTTTTCCCTTACAGGTTATTACAAATATTGGAATGACATATTTTTTAACCATAAATTAGATTTGCTAAGTATGTTTACAACTATAGTAAAGAGTAATTTAGGAGCTCCTCTAACACCTGTATATATATATATATATATAAACAGGTATTTACATATATAGTTTTAATGGAAATTTGCCCCCCAGAAATTGTTTATATGTTAATTATATATGTAACTCATACATATATAGTGATACGTAAGAAGTTTTATAATTTATATATGTATATATAAATTACAAAGCTTCTTAGTTTTATATATGTATAAAACTTAGTTATATATAACTTCTTAGTTACATATATATATATATATATTTTTATAAAAAATAAGCTTCTTAGTTACAAAACTTCTGAGATATATCAACCAGTCAACCTAGAGAATAAGAATCACTGGAAAGCTGAAAAACATGTCTGTGCTCAAGCCTCATCTCCAGAGATTCTCATTTAGTTGCTCTTGATCAGGCCCAGATGTCAGTATTTTGATGATTCTAGTGAGCAACCTGTGTGGTGAACCAGTGCTGCCCTGTATCCATTCCACTGCAATTTAAAATCTGTTACTCCCTTACTTTTCAAACTGTGGATTTGGGTCATCATCACCATCATCATCATCATCATCACCTGAGAGCTTAGAAACTGATACTCTCGGGCTCCACCCCAGGCCTACTGAATCAGAATCTGCATTATAACAAGACCCCCAGGTAAGGCATATACGCATTAGTCTGAGAAGGGCTCATCAGTGGAGATGGAGAGAAGTTGTTTACCACCAACCACACACTATTTCTTTTCAAATCCTTGCACTGTAATATGCTTTTGAATAAAACCCATTTATAAGAAATACAAGCTGTTAAGACATGTACCCCATACTCTGCTTATAAAGTTTAATATTGGACTAAAGTAAAAGACTAGATTTTTTTTGTAGGCAAATTTTGTATTGTTTGATTTGGTCTGTTGTTTCAGCCATATGAGAATTTTTTTGAATTCTAATTTTGTAACCCAGCATTCTTTCATTGATCACCAAGCTGCAGATATTAGCATAAAAGTCATTAGTGAAAATGTTGAATATTTTAGGGCTGAGGGATCAACCTCTAATTTATTCCTCCTGGAAAACTTCCTCTGATTTTATAATATTTCTTAACTAGCATTGTTTGTATTATTCAACAAGTTAAAAATCCTCTTACCTAATACAACCAGCCCACAGTTCTTTCATAAGGATATCTTGAATTCTTGGTCATACTGAAGTCCCAATACTCTGTCTATAAAATTCCTCTGATTTCCAGTATATAGCCCTTTAGAAAAAGAAAGATGCATTTAGACTGATATGGCTTTATTCTTACTGAAACTACACTATTCCTAGAGATCACTGTTTACTTCGGAAACTCTTTAAAACTATCTTTAATTTAATTAGTCCTAGTTTTATTGACTATTTACTTATTCACAACATTTATTCTTTACAATTTCTTAAAGATTTCTGATGTCACTTCAACTACTTAGTCTATAAAAATAATAATGATAAAATGAATAGTTAGTCTACATCGAGCATTTATTATGTGCCGGGTGCTGTGTTAAAGTGGCTTACATTGAATTGTCACCCTAGCCCTATGAGGTATATACCATTATCCCGATTTTACAGGTGAAGAAACTGAAATTTAAATCTGTTAAGTAACTTGCTAGGAAAAGAAAGTGGACTCTAGGTCTGATTTCAAAGCCTGTTTTCCTAATCAACATACTATATTACCTTCCCTTGGAATGCAGTGGTTCAGATGTGGAGTCTTGAATAAACTGGGGCTCCAATTCCTTCTTATCAACACTCATTAACATTCTTTCCAGTCAAGTCTGATGAGTAGTCTTCTTACCCAGAAAAAAATATTTAAAGGTAGTACAACAGGAGTGGAGAGGTTCTGCTTCCTCATTGCTGTTACATGCCAACCTAGCATCATTATTTTCAAGCCAGGGGCCGTTCCCTTCTCAGAATTCTTCCCACTCTGAATTTCTTATTTTCTTTACTATTTTTGTCTGGTTCCAATATTAGTCTTCCTCCAAGGCTTGAGCTACTCCAAATCTTGGGTATGTGTCATCCCATTCAACTTTCAGCCATGCTCATCAGAAAGCTTATTGTCCAATCTAATTGATCTCATTGGACTCCTCCAGTTTTTCTTCCTTGGTGGAACCACTGCAATAGTCAGAATCAAATTGTGCACTTAATCATTTTCACTGTTTGCCTTACTTCTGATGGAGTCACTATCATGACATCAGTTAGCAAACTTTCCCATTGGGGCTTTAAGAACTAGTACACTTCTCACAGACAGCCAGGCTTGCACTCACTGTCAGCCCATCCTCTGACTGCATTTGGCAGTAGAACTTTGCCTGGTGTTGTATGTGATATATGCTTTTCCTCTAGCAAAACCTTCCTGAATTCTAAGGAATCTGCTGGGGTAGTGCACTTAGAATATCAAGAAAACAATAAATATGCCATGACTCTGTCATACAGAAAACTTTCTTGGCTTTCAGCCATAGAGCTTCTTATGTGGAGAAGGGCTATAGAGTAGCCGTTAACAGCTCACACTTGGAGTGCATAAAATCTACCGTGAGTCAGCTGTAGGCGACGTGGAGATGGTGCCATTTCTCAAGCTTTAATTTCCTCCATTGAAAATAGGGATGGTAAAAATGGGATAATATGTTAATGCAAGTGTTCCTTAATGTGATGTAAGTGTGCCTTAGCACAGTGGCTGTTAAACTATCATCATTCAACTCCTTGCCCCCCCCCCACACCCACACACACACCCTGTGAGAGATTTTGATCAGCTGCCCCAAGCTCCTTCCCAGCCTACACTATCAGCCCAAGGGTGTGGCTGAAGCTTGTGACCCCAGTGAAAACACTTACCCACTTTCTAAAGGCTTTGTGAATATTCTCATCCTCCAAGTGGTTTACTCTTGTTTAATTTTGAGTACAGAACAGAGGCCAAATTGATTAAAAGACATTGTGTATAGTTGTGAATATCTTTTTAGAGAATGTTTTTGGGTTTTAAAAACCTGGGAGAGGGAAATTAGCTCACTGGTTTCTTCCCATACTTAGGAACCCTCACTAACACTCCATTTCTCAAAAGGTCTGAAAATAAACAGGAGCAAAGTGAGCTTCTGCTGCAGGGCCTCCCTGTCTTGGATTACAGGCATGGGAAAGTCATTTTGATTCAATTAAAATGACATTCGTGTTGTTCTGAGCCATGAGGCAAAAGGTGGTACTTTAGATTCTATTGTTGCTGTAACAAATGATCACAAATTTAGTGGCTTAAAACAATACAGATTTATCACTTACAGTTCTGGAGATCAGAGGTCAAAAAAAAAAAAAAACCCACAAAAAAAAAACCAGTCTCACTGGGCTACTGGGCTAAAATCAAGGTTGCTTGATTTTAAAAACCAGGGCTGCATTCCCTCTGGAGGTTCTAGGGGAGAATCCATATCCTTGCCTTTTCCAGCTTCTAGAGGCCACCTGCATTCCTTGACTTGTGACCCCTTTCTCCATCATAGAAGCTACACTGTGGTATCTTCAAATCTGTCCCCCTCTCTCTTTCTCTGTCTGAGCTCTGCTTCCACCCTCACATCTCCTCTGACTCTGACTCTCCTGCCTCCCTCTTTCATTTATATGGACACTTGTAAATGGAAGTGGGCTTTCACTTTCAGAATGGGCTCACCCAGGTAATCCAGGATAATCTCTCCATCTCAAGATCCCTAACTTCACATCTGCAAAGTCCCTTTTGCCATGTTACTGATGTATTCACAGATGTGGGGGATTAAAATGTGGACATCTGTGAGGGCCTTATTTTGTCTACCACAGGTGTGGATTATACATTCTTTCTTCAATCATGGGGCCCAGATATTATCAGTACTGGTTTACATTTTACAGTCAATACTTCAAATGGGACAAGGTGGCATTCAGAGAAGCCAAAGTTAATCAAATAAAAAGCAGGTATCAGCATGTACTTTATCACATCACCAAAAGAATCAAAACAGTATGATAGTAAATTTGACTTCTTGTCACGTTGAATTCTTCTTTCAGTGCTATGTTATCAGAAAGAGGCAGTATTGTTTAAATGTAATTTATATAGTGCCTTCCCCTGAGTGATGAACAGAATACTCCTCAGTATCCTCAGAGAATTAGGCTATCTCTCTTTATCCCAGCTCAGCCACTCTAGCAATATAATATGCAGCAATACAACATCTGTGTGCAAGAAATAAATCAGACTCACTAAATTTAAGGATGTTCACTTAAAGAAATTCCTTTTGGAGTTTCTTTTTTTCTCATTTGAAAATGCTCTTCTTTGGGTATTATAAAGCCATTGACCCATATTAGATTAATTAGGTCAATTAGCATTTATGTAGTAATTACCAGTCAGATGGCTTTGAATAACTCCCTTTTAATAAAGATGTGCCTTGAAAAGAGATTATCAACTTAAATTCCTGCCACATAGTAGCATTAAGAAACCATGCATTTAGTAATTCTTTCTGCAATGTGGTTTGGGTGTAGCAATGATACTGGGTAGAAAAAGTTTAAGGACTTTACCTTGATGAGTTGATTATTCACATTCACACACTGTTAAAAGCCACATGGGTATCTTCCATTCAGAGAAGCTGTTGGTAGCCCTGAATACTGAGCCTAATTCAGAGCAACTCCCTCTCTTTTTCTAACCTGTCAATAGGAATTCCCATATTTTTAGACTCACACTGGCCCCAGCACCTAAACTGGGACTCCCACTTGCCGACAGGACTATCTGAATTTGTTTGCTCTCTGCTTCTCTCCTTCAACAACATCCCCATATTTTATCCTAATATTGACAATAGTTGCTGCTCAATGAGTATTTGCTAGGTTCCAGACATTTCACATTTGTTATTCCTAATTGTTATCGTGAGTTAACTCACTACACAGATGTTTGTTGAAATATTTGCTCTAGATACTGGAGATAGTCAAGTGGATATCCTATGTCCATGTAACAGTTGAGGAAACTGAGATAGAGGACCTTAGTGAGGAGCCTAATGTCCCGCAGCATGAGGTTTTGCAGGAAGCCCAGCGTCTGACTGGCTCCAGCTTGGCTCCGGCCATCCCACCAGGCTGCCCCAGGGCAGGAGGGGGCACTAGAATTGCTGTCTCCTTTGAAAGCTGTGTTAGAAAAATCACCGGGACTGTTTGGGACACAAGGTTACTAATGAAGTCAGAACCTTCAAGAAAAGTTTAAAGGCACTTTAGGAATCAGGTTCAAAAATAGAAAACTCACAATTACTTAGAACAAAAGTCCCACCACTAGTAATTAAAGGGTTTAATTTTTTTTTCTAAATTTCAGAATTCTGATACATATACAAGTGCAAAAAAGTTGAGGTACTACTTAAACGAATACATACAAATGGCATGAGCGATAGTTCTAGGTGCATCTCTTGCTGTAGTTCACTCAATTCCTGATGTTTAGATCAGAAGTCAGTGCTAAATTGTCGGTTGTGCCCTGACATTTACATGTTGTGTAGTCTTTGATTTTCCACAGAATGATCTTCCACAGAACAGAAAGGACTCTGTGAGCAAATTTACTCTACTGCTAAGATCTGGACATTTCGGTGACCTGGAATATGGAGATAACTTTGTTTCTGTTGGTTTGTTTTACAAAAGTTTTAGGTTCCTACAAGAATCAGAAAGTTTCATATTGGGAATGTAAAAATGGAGCTTCTGGAGGGCAATCTGACAACAATTTGTTTCAATAATTTAAAAGGCAAATAGATAAAGATGTATGCTTAAGAATGCTAATTGTAATACTAGTTATTAAAAAAACTGGAAATTATCTCAATATATATCAGCAGGGTAATCATTAAATGTTATGCACATCCATGCTTGTACTACATGAAAAATTATGTATAACATTTATATTGTATTGCTAAATGAAAAAGAAAATAAAGATTAAAAAACAGATTATAGGGCTTCCCTGATGGCGCAGTGTTAAGAATCCGCCTGCCAATGCAGGGGACACGTGTTCGAGCCCTGGTCCGGGAAGATCCCACATGCTGTGGAGCAACCACATGCTGTGCCACAACTACTGAGCCTGTGCTCTACAGCCCGCGAGCCACAACTACTTAGCCCGCGAACCACAACTACTGAAGCCTGCATGCCTAGAGTCCGTGCTCTGCAACAAATGAAGCCACTGCAACGAGAGGACTGCACGCACTGCCGCGAAGAGCAGCCCCCACTCCCTGCAACTAGAGAAAGCCCGCGCGCAGCAACGAAGACCCAATGCAGCCAATAAATAAATAAATAAATAAAAGTTTAAAAAAACCAGATTATAATCCCACTTTAAAGTGTGTGTGTGTGTGTGTGTGTGTGTGTGTATCTGGATGACTGTATTCCAAAATATGCAAACTGTGATTATCATCAAGTGGTGGGATTGAGGGTGATTTTGACTTCTTTGTACATTTCTGTATCATCTGAAATTTTATTCTTTTATCCACATTTCCTATTTAGATTACCCAAACCACCCCCCACTGACAACAATTCTAATGCATTTGATGTAAATCTTTTTTTTTTTTTTTTTTTTTTTTTTTGGCGGTACGCGGGCCTCTCTCACTGTTGTGGCCTCTCCCGCTGTGGAACACAGGCTCCGGACACGCAGGCTCAGCGGCCATGGCTCACGGGCCCAACCGCTCTGCGGCATGTGGGATCTTCCTGGACGGGGCACGAACCCGTGTCCCCTGCATTGGCAGGCGGACTCTCAACCACTGCGCCACCACGGAAGCCCTGATGCAAATCTTTTTAGTTTCCATATATTTCTACAAAATATATTTTCTTGTTTTGTGCTCAGGTATTTAAAATTTACTTAGTTTCATATTCTATTCCGTAACATTTTTCACCTAGTACTGTTTTTTTAGGCCTCTGTTGTTTGTGTACTAGTCTACTGCTGAACTATTTTCGTAGTATAGGCACTGTAAATATGCATATGCTACTTTCATAATCAGAAAAAAATCCAGTAAAGCTCTTTTTATTTTGAAGAAAGAAAAAAGAAAGAAAATTACTTCTTCTAACGTAAGAGCATAAATTGCTTTACATAATTTTGTAATGAAATATCCAACTGGAGAAATATTTATTACACTGAAGATTCTATTTTTCTAAACACCCCTACTTTAGAAAAGTGTTTGGGCATATGGAATATCTTTTCTATAAGTATAGAAAATTCAAAGAGAAAAGAGAATATTTCTTTCTATGATGACTCTAAAATGATTTATTTTAGGAGGCAAAAATTTCAAAAGACAAAGTTATTTTGAAAGTGAAAAGTAGTGAAATGAACTTATTACAGTGTGTCCTCACTATATATTAAAAATGAAATTAAAATCATTTAAAATAAAAGAAATATGACATTGTAACACAAACAGAAATTGAGGAATATCCCAGAAGGATAGGACACGGTTGATGGACAGCACAGGAAAATGAAAAGACAATCAGAGGAAGTCATAAAGCCTATTGGGAAAAACTTGAATTTTATATATTGAAAGTTCATAATTTTTAACATAAAAATCTAATAATAACTGATAATCCCTTTCCTTTCTTTAAACTTTAATTTAAGGATAAAAATAGAACTTTAAGAATAACTTTATTCAATCGTATTTTTATAAGATAGATATCAAATACTCTCAGTAAGATTGTGTTTAACTTTCAAACTTTTCTTCAAAACAATATATTCCTAGATGAGAGATGTGGAAAAAAGTCACATATAACTATTTGCTATGGGGGAAAGTGGCAAGATGAGAGTCATATTTTAAGCAGATGTTACTTAAGTCCTACAATCCTGGAAAAGGTCACAAAGAACTGGGTTTCTTCTCTTTCTTTTTAAGGTTAGTTTTCACTGGCAACAGATAGAAGATTCATGACATACCACTAGCAGACAAAACCAAGTTGCCTTTACGAAAAGGATTTTGTTGAACACAGGCTCTTTTTTTCTCTCTCTCTCTCTCTCTCTCTCTCTCTCTCTCTCTCTCTCCAAAATATTGGGTTTCAAAATGAAGTCACTGACCTAGGAAAGACAAATAGTCTCCAGGGATCTGGAGGTGGGACAAAAAGCAGGTTAAAGTACAGAAGTTTAAGTGTGAGAACCAAGAAACAAAATAATGACCTGAGGGCTCAGGGCCAGTTGGGAAGGAGAGATGACTACTAATGTTGACAGATGACCTACAAAGGGGAACAGCCCAGCACAATGACCAGGTTCTCCAGGGACAAGGTCACAGCAGTCTTGCTTCTCTGGAAACTAGAGTTAAACTGGCCACTGAGAATGTAGGAGGTGTCTTGGCTAAGAGCACTCTTGAATTTGCCTTAAATTCTCTAACACAGAATCTCTAAAGATTAGGAAAAACATGGATTTTGATGATTTTATGCGACTATAAAGATTAGTCAGTTTCACTCATTTCTAAGCAGAATGGCATAGTGTTTATGCAAATGATTCTTGGATTGCACAAAGTTCAAGCTTTTTGACCTCTTGCTACTTATTTAGCTTCCTCATGTATAAAATATATACATAACAAGAGAATTTACCTCATAGGACTATTGTAAGGATTAAGCTAAATATGCCATCCATGTACTATGTGCCCGATGGCCTTATGCAGGAATTAAAAAAGGAAAGTATGTTTAACATTTGAGCATCCACCTGAGATTCAGATCTGAATTTTCATAGCAATGAGATTAGTGTTTTGTAATGTTTTTGATAGATCATATTGAATCTGAAGAAGACAATGTTTGTTATTGATAATATTAAGAAATGAGACCTTGCACAAATCTATCACTATTAATAATATAGTGGGTACAAACCTCGGTCCATTAGCTCAAGGATGCAAGAAATGTTAAGTTTTAATTTTTCTTTCTAGCCCCCCTTCCACTAGATGTTGGAAAAACAATCACAGTCAACTCAAGTTTTCCCTCCCCTTACACTGGGATTGCATACATGTTCCAGGGGGCTGTTACCTGTTGTCAGCTGTCATCCTCTCTCTACGCTACTATCTGGTAAGGTGTACATCCTGGTCCTGATGTACAAGTTTATGTCCGTGTCCTCCTTGTGTTGGACATCAGCTTCTGTGACTGTTGGGAGAGTGGAAAAATGAATGGGGCACTAAAAGGCCCTACTCCATCCCCTTCTAGCCTCTGGCTCATAGAAAATGCTTCTGCTGTGCCCCATGCTATCCTGGGGCACAAAGGGACTCTGTGAGCTTATCTCAGTCCCCCTTTCCAACTCTAACTCACCACACTGCCATTGCTACTCTACTGCTCCCAAACCATCGACTGTGGGGTCTTATCACCTTCTCAAAGGAAGTAGGAAAAGTGACATTCTTTCTGCTCTTGAATCTCCAAAATTATGCAGAGATGAGTGTTCTATTATTCCCTAAACCTTACCACACCCTACTTCAGATGAATCCAGGAGAAAGCTGGGCACAGGTCCTTTTTCAGGTACCTAGCATCTTTACTTTTCCTCTGACTTCTCTCCTTCTCTAGAAGTCTAGAGAGTCTTCAGTCTTGGGGACAGGGAAAAAGGTTTTGACTCATCAGGTATTTTTCCAATTCTTTCGTCTCAAGTCTGGATCTTGACTTTTGAAATTAAAAAAATTAAAATTAAAAAAAAATTAAAATTAAAAAAAAATTAAAAAGAAAAAAGGAACATAGGAAAAATTCCTGAAAACACAAAAAAGGAAAAATGAAAGAAAAGTGCATCTAGTGAAATGAGGCTGAAAATCTTGAAGCACGACCCCAGTCTATTGTCCATCCAGAAGAGATCCTCCTATACTTGAAAACAGATTCCTAATCAGGAGCATGGGAAGACCAGAACCTCAGTGGAAACGGAAAACCAAAAATCAAATGGTCAAGAAAATGACCATGTACATGACAAACATAAAAATTTGAATCAAGCCCTAGACAAATGAAGACAAAAGTGGATCAGTGAGTTGTGCAAATCAATTTCCATTCTGTCTCAATTTTTAAGTTTGGAGACTTGCTGATGAATCTCCTTTATGTTGTTTTCATCTTTTCATTGTTTTTAAGTTTTTGACTTTTTTTTTCTTTTTAATGTGGACTTAGTTGAATTGATATTTGATAATCTGTAACCTGGATTATTTGCCTTGCTAAAGTTTTAATAAACTTGAAATGAGAAAAAAAATATTGCAGTTAAAATTAGCTTTTAAAAAAATTCTAAATGGTAAAAGGTTAAGTTTCCAAACATCAATTTGGAAAGTAAAAAAAAAAAAAAAAGGTGACTTTATCGTGTATGTAGTTTTATTTGAAGATTTTTTTTTTGATGTGGACCACTTTCAAAGTTTTTATTGAATTTTTTACAATATCACTACTGTTTTATGTTTTAGTTTTTAGGTCATGAGGCATGTGGGATCTTAGCTCCCCAATCAGGGTCGAACTCACACCCCCTGCATTGGAAGGCAAAGTCTTAACCACTGGACCACCAGGGAAATCCCGTGTGTGTAATTTTAAAGGATTGAAGCCATCTAACTGTCATAAGGAGGTATTTCAGGCAAAATGCTAATGTCAGCTGAATTTTAATTCCTTTTTTAATAAAACATTTTACAGCTACAACATATAATTTGTGACTGTAGGTTTATGCACACTTTTCTAAATCTTTCAGAATGCTATATGGGGTTTGGATTATTTTGTTTCATTTTGTTTTGCTGAAGTATGTAGGGATTTTTAAGGCATGTGTTAGTTTAGGGAAAGGTTTCTGAATTGAAATGTGAAAATAAGAAAGACAAAGATTGCTCTTTTGAATTATCTGATTTTATTACGTTAATTAAAACAAAACTCTACAGAGCATCTAAGTGCCTCTCAAGCTACATAACAAAATACCCAGTTGATGTATGAGAATTATAAAAATAATTTACACAGTTGGTGAAGAAAACAACCTATATTGAAAGGCATTAAACAATAGCTATACCACCATGTTACATTTTTTTTTTTTTTCCTGCAGTACGCGGGCCTCTCACTGCTGTGGCCCCTCCCGCTGCGGAGCACAGGCTCCGGACGCGCAGGCTCAGCGGCCATGGCTCACGGGCCCAGCCGCTCTGCGGCATGTGGGATCCTCCCGGACCAGGGCATGAACCCGTGTCCCCTGCATCGGCAGGCGGACTCTCAACCACTGCGCCACCAGGGAAGCCCCACCATGTTACATTTAAAATAGGAAATATATGTGCAGAAAACCAAGTAATCATCATTACTCTTTTATACTTGTCTTCTGGAATGGATTCTCTTGAAAGTCTGATATCGTCCCCTTCCTCTCCTTTCCAATGAAAACAAGTGCTTCTCACACTTTAACGTGCACATAATCACATGCGGATCTTGTTAAAACGCAGATTCTGACTCAGAAGGTCTGGAGTGAGGCCTAAGACCTTCTAACCAACTCCCAGGGATCTCCTTTGTTACAGGTCTTTGGATCAGACTTTGAGTAGCAAGATCTTTAACTACTGGCAGTCAGGAGTTGAAATGCCAAAAGATAAGAAGTGCCAGCATTTTCCTTTTTGTTTTGTTTGTTCTACTAACTAACCAAAACTCACACTAAATTCTTAGCTTACTTACTTAGCTTAATTCTAAGCTTAGCTTAGTTTACTCCTCTTTGCCCTGACTTCCTCCTCACTGGTGCCTTCTCTATACACACCTGTTATTATCTAGGATGCAAATGTAAATGTTATCCATTTATCCAGTGCTCTCCCCCTCGGTCAGGGGTCCTCAGAGAGTGGTTCTCTACTGTGCTTGCTGTGTTGTTCCCATTTATAGAAATGGGATCTTGGTAAGGGATGCTGCATAATCTACTAAGAAGTAAATTGTGCCAAAACCTAAAAGAGTGAATAATCCAGCAATCATTTGGATTTGGCTTTAGAATGTATTATAATAGAATATGTCGAAGATTTATTTTATAATTAATTTTACTTAAGGTAATATTAAAATAGTTTTGTATGCTCTGACCATAAACCAACTAAGAGTGTTGGCAAGGAGGGAATGGGAGTGGAGGGGACCTATTTGAAAGCATGAGGAAGTATATTTAGGAGGGAGGTCTAAGATTAATGTTTTTCCATGGATGATAATCTGTGGAGGTCAAGAGTTCATTTTTCAAGTCCTATGAAATTTAATGCAAACTGACAATTTCAAATATGACAACTGAATATTGTATTATTTCACCCCTTCCCAATGGGTTATTTAAAGTGCCATTAAGGACACTTTGTTTTTAGCACAAACAGGTACCATTCATTGAGCACATACTATGTATCAGTCCTTAAACTAAGAACTTCCTATGCAGTGGCTTATTAAATTCTCACTCCATACCTGTGAGGTAGCTGCCATTATGCTAACATTATGGATGAGAAAAATACAGCCAATTAAGGACTTTTTTTTTTTTTGCGGTACGCGGGCCTCTCACTGTTGTGGCCTCTCCCGTTGCGGAGCACAGGCTCCGGACGCGCAGGCCCAGCGGCCATGGCTCACGGGCCCAGCCGCTCCGCGGCATGTGGGATCTTCCCGGACCGGGGCACGAACCCGTGTCCCCTGCATCGGCAGGCGGACTCTCAACCACTGCGCCACCACGGAAGCCCTAAGGACATTTTTAATTGGAAAAAAAACTTCTGAAAAAATTTAACCCAACGAAGATTTTTGTGAAAGCTCTGTTGTATGGTTCATTCTATAAGAATAAATAAACCCAATATATTTAGAACATAACTAATAAATAGGAAAACTTAGGGTTATTATTCACTTCATGGAAAGAATACCCAGTGACTGTACTCCTTTAAGTGATCAGTATACGTAACAGGATTTTGAATTAATACATTTAACATACATATAATTTTCCAGGTAAGCACTTGTACAAATGGCAAATTATCTACCTAAGTGTTTCTAAAATTTGCCTGATCATAAAGAATGACCTAGAGTGCTTGTTAAAACTATAGAACTCCCAGTTTTGTCCACTGGATATTCTGAATCAGTAGCTCTGAGATGAAGTCTGGGAGTTTGTATACTTTATGATACTTTATGATGAGGCAAGTTTGGAAAACATTAGTTTGCTGAGTAAAGCTCAGGTTTCTTATTTTAACATCTAAAGTCCTCCACAGAGTGACCTTAGGTACAGTTCAAACATCTCCTACAACATTAACTTATGTTTAGAATTATCTATTCATTATTCCCCAAATAGATACTTTCCTCCCTCAGAGCTTTGCTCAAGCTGTCCCCTCTGGCTACAGTGTCCTTTTCTCATGTATTTTCCCATCAAAATCTTATTCATCTTTCAAGGCTCAGCTCAAATTTTAACTTCTCTGTAAAGGCTTCCCTGACCCCACAGTCAGGATTATATTCTCCCTCTTATGAACTCCCATAGTTCTTTAAATTTCTATTGCAGTGATCCTCAAAGTGTGATCCCTGGAACAGCAGCATTAGCATCACTTGGGAATTTGTTAGAAATGCAAATTCTCAGGCCCCACTCCAGACCTATTGAGTCAGAAACTGGGTATGGTGTCCAGAAATCTGTTTTCAAACATACTCTCTAGAGTATTCCAACACACCCTGAAGCTTGAGAACCACTTCTCTAATGTATTCTCTATTTTATTATTGCTTTATTATAGGTCTTAATTTCTCTACCACAATGTAAAGTAAGCTCTATGAGAGCAAAAACAGTGTTTTCGTCATTGGTGTCCTTTGCATTACCAAGCACAGTACTTTTCACTTAGCAGATCACAGTAAGTCTTATTGAGATAAATTGCTATTTCCTTAGTATCAAAGTCTATGTATGCTAGATGAGCAGATTGTAGTGTACCAATTTTTCATTTTAATCATGTTTAATAATCTTTAAAGGTTGTAGTATGATTGATTCAGATGAAGAAACACCAATTGTAAAGATGACTAAAATAAGGGCTGGTTGCTTTTATTTTTCAACAGAGACAAAGCCTCTTAGATTTGTTCTAAGTTTAATACATATGATGCCTCATAAATATTTACTAATAATAACTAACAACCTCATCTTTTTCTTTGATTCTCTTGTCTCTAAGGCTTTTACATCTAAAGAAAAATTCCTAAAATATCTTAAGTGGCTTCAACTTCACACTGTATCTATGAATAAATGAGATAATAAACATTGCTAAGATTGGTTCATGATAGCAGAGTGGAAGGACGTGCACTCACTCCCTCTTGCGAGAAAACCAGAATGACAACTAACTGCTGAACAATCTTCCATAGAAAGACACTGGAACTCTCCAAGAAAGATACCCCACATCCAAAAACCAAGGAGAAGCCGCAGGGAGATTGTAGGAGGGGCGCAATCACAATAAAATCAAATCCCATAACCACTGGGTGGGTGACTCACAAACTGGAGAACAATTATACCACAGAAGTCTACCCACTGGAGTGAAGGTTCTGAGCTGCACATCAGGCTTCCCAACCTGGAGGTCTGGCAACAGGAGGAGAAATTCCCAGAGAATCAGGCTTTGAAGGCTAGTGGGATTTGATTGCAGGACTTCGACAGGACTGGGGTAAACAGAGACTCCACTCTTGGACGGCACACACAAAGTAGTGCTCACATCAGGACCTAGGGGGAAGGAGCAGTGACCCCGTAGGAGACTGACCCAGACTTACCTGCTAGTGTTGGAGGGTCTGCAGAGGTGGGCGTGGCTGTGGCTCACCCTGGGGACAAGGACACTGGCAGCAGCAGTTCTAGGAAGTACTCCTTGGCATGAAGCCTCCTGGAGTCCCCGATTAGCCCCACCAAAGAGCCCACAGCCTCCAATGCTGGGTGGCCTCAGGCCAAACAACCAACAGGGAGGGAACCCAGCCCCACCCATCAGCAGACAAGTGGATTAAAGTTTTACTGAGCTCTGCCCACCAGAGCAACACCCAGCTCTACCCACCACCCAGTCCCTCACATCAGGAAGCTTGCACAAGCCTCTTAAATAGCCTCATCCACCAGAAGGCAGACAGAAGAAGCAAGAAGAGCTACAATCCTGCAGCCTGTGGAGCGAAAACCACATTCACAGAAACACAGACAAAATGAAAAGGAAGAAGACTATGTACCAGATGAAGGAACAAGATAAAACACCAGAAAAATAATTAAATGAAGTGGAGATAGGCAACCTTCCAGAAAAAGAATAGAGAATAATGATAGTGAAGATGATCCAGGACCTCAGAAAAAGAATGGACACGAAGATCAAGAAGATGCAATAGGGTTTCCCTCGTGGCACAGTGGTTGAGAGTCCGCCTGCCGATGCAGGGGACACGGGTTCGTGCCCTGGTCCGGGAGGATCCCACATGCCGCAGAGCGGCTGGGCCCGTGAACCATGGCCGCTGAGCCTGTGCGTCCGGAGCCTGTGCTCCGCAACGGGAGAGGCCACAGCAGTGAGAGGCCTGCGTACCACAAAAAAAAAAAAAAAAAAGAAGATGGAAGAAATGTTTAACAAAGACCTAGAAGAATGAAAGAACAAACAGAGATGAACAATTCAATAACTGAAATGAAAAACACACTAGAAGGACTCAACAGCAGAATAACTGAGGCAGAAGAATGGATATGTGACCTGGAAGACAGAATGGTGGAATTCATTGCTGTCAATAAAGAACAAAGAAAAAAGAATGAAAAGACATGAAGACAGCTTTAGAGGCCTCTGGGACAACATTAAACACACCAACATTTGCATTATAGGGGTCCCAGAAGGAAAAGAGAGAGAGAAAGGACCTGAGAAAATATTTGAAGAGATTATAGTTGAAAACTTCCCTAACATGGGAAAGGAAATAGCCACCGAAGGCCAGCAAGTGCAGAGAGTCCAAGGCAGGATAAACTCAAGGAGAAACAAGCCAAGACACATAGTAATCAAACTGACAAACATTAAAGACAAAGAAAAATTATTAAAAGCAACAAGGGAAAAACAACAAATAACATACAAGGGAACTCCCATAAGGTTAAAAGCTGATTTCTCATCAGAAAATCTACAGGGCAGAAGGGAATGGCATGATATATTTAAAGTGATGAAAGGGAAGAACCTACAACCAAGATTACTCTACCCAGTAAGGATCTCATTCAGATTCAACAGAGAAATTAAAACCTTTACAGACAAGCAAAAGCTAAGAGAATTCAGCACCACCAAACCAGCTCTACAGCAAATGCTAAAGGAACTTCTCTAAGTGGGAAACACAAGAGAAGAAAAGGACCTGCAAAAACAAACCCAAAACAATTAAGAAAATGAAAATATGAACATACATATCGATAATTACCTTAAATGTGAATGAATTAAATGCTCTAACCAAAAGACACAGGCTTGCTGAATGGATACAAAAACAAGACCCATATATATGCTGGCCACAAGAGACCCACTTCAGACCTAGGAACACATACAGACTGAAAGTGAGGGGATGGAAAAAGATTTTCCATGCAAATGGAAGTCAAAAGAAAGCTGGAGTACCAAAACTCATATCAAATAAAATAGACTTTAAAATAAATAATGTTACAAGAGACAAGGAAGGACACTACATAATGATCAAGGGATCAATCCAAGAAGAAGATCTAGCAGTTATAAATATATATGCATCCAACGTAGAGGCACCTCAATACATAAGGCAAATGCTAACAGCTATAAAAGAGGAAACTGACAGTAACACAATAATAGTGGGGGAATTTAACACTTTACTTATACCAATGGACAGATCATCCAGACAGAAAACTAATAAAAAAACACAAGCTTTAAATGACACAATAGACCAGATAGGTTTAATTGATATTTATAGGACATTCCATCCCAAAACAGCAGATTACACTTTCTTCTCAAGTGCACATGGAACATTCTCCAGGATAGATCACATCTTGGGTCACAAATCAAGCCTTGGTACATTTAAGAAAACTGAAATCATATCAAGCATCTTTTCCAACCACAATGCTATGAGATTAGAAATACATTACAGGGGAAAAAACACAAACACATGGAGGATAAACAATATGTTACTAAATAACCAAAAGATCACTTAAGAAATCAAAGAGGAAATCAGAAAATACCTAGAGACAAATGACAACAAACACATGATGATCCAAAACCTGTAGGATGCAGCTAAAGCAGTTCTAAGAGGAAAGTAGATAGCAATACAATCTTACCTCAAGAAACATGGAAATCTCAAATAAACAATCTAACCTTGCACCTAAAGAAACTAGAGAAAGAAGAACAAACAAAACCCAAAGTTAGTAGAGGGAAAGAAATCATAAAGACCAGAGCAGAAATAAATGAAAGAGAAACAAAGAAAACAATAGCAAAGATCAATAAAACTAAGACCTGGTTCCTTGAGAAGATAAACACAATTGATAAACCTTTAGCCAGACTCATCAAGAAAAAGAGGGAGGGCTTCCTTGGTGGCGCAGTGGTTGAGAGTCCGCCTGCCGATGCGGGGGACATGGGTTCGTGCCCCGGTCCAGGAAGATCCCACATGCCGTGGAGCAGCTGGGC
>RJWK010009135.1:0-13521 GCA_004363435.1 Platanista minor | reverse complement strand
GAGGATCCCACATGCCGCGGAGCGGCTGGGCCCGTGAGCCCTGGCCACTGAGCCTGTGCGTCCGGAGCCTGTGCTCCTCAGCGGGAGAGGTCACAGCACTGAGAGGCCCACATAATGCAAAAACAACAACAACAACAACAAAAAACAAACATAAGAAACTACTACAAGCAACACTATGGCAATAAAATGGACAACCTGGAAGAAATGGACAAATTCTTAGAAAGGTAAAACCTTCCAAGACTGAACCAGGAAGAAATAGAAAATATGAACAAATGAATCACAAGTAGTGAAATTGAAACTGGGCTTTAAAATCTCCCAACATACAAAAGTCCAGGACCAGATGGCTTCACAGGTGAATTCTAGCAAACATTTAAAGAAGAGCTAACACCCATCCTTCTCAAACTCTTCCAAAAAGTTGCAGAGGAAGGAACACTCCCAAACTCATTCTACGAGGCCACTATCACCCTGATACCAAAACCAGACAAAGGCACTACAAAAAAAGAAAATTACAAACCAATATCACTGATGAACATAGACACAAAAATCCTCAACAAAATATTAGCAGACAGAATCCAACAACACATTAAAAGGATCGTACATCATGATAAAGTGGGATTTATCCCAGGGATGCAAGGATTCTTTAATATATGCAAATCAATCAATGTGATACACCATATTAACAAACTGAAGAATAAAAACCATATGATCATCTCGATAGATACAGAAAAAGCTTTTGACAAATTCAACACCCATTTATGATAAAAACTCTCCAGAAAGTGAGCATAGAGGGAACCTACCTCAACATAATAAAGGCCACATATGACAAACTTACAGTAAACATCATTCTCAATGGCAAAAAACTGAAACCATTTCCTCTAAAATCAGGAACAAGACAAGGACGTCCAGTCTCGCCACTATTATTCAACATAGTTTTGGAAGTCCTAGCCACAGCAATCAGAGAAGAAAAAGAAATAATAGGAATCCAGATTGGAAAAAAAGAAGTAAAACTGTCACTGTTTGCAGATGACATGATACATAGATAATCCTAAAGATGCCACCAGAAAACTACTAGAACTAATCAATGAATTTGGTAAAGTTGCAGGATATAAAATTAATGCACAGAAATCTCTTGCATTCCTATACACTAACAACAAAAGATCAGAAAGAGAAATTAAGGAAACAATCCCATTCACCATTGCAACAAAAAGAATAAAATACCTAGGAATAAATCTACCTAGGGAGACGAAAGACCTGTACTCAGAAAACTATAAGACAATGATGAAAGAAATCAAACATGACACAAACAGATGGAGAGATATACCATGTTCTTGGATTGGAAGAATGAATATTGTGAAAATGACTATACTACCCAAAGCAATCTACAGATTCAATGCAATCCCTATCAAATTACCAACGGCATTTTTTACAGAACTAGAACAAAAAATCTTCAAATTTGTATGGAGACACAAAGGACCCTGAGTAGTCAGAGCAATCATGAGGGAAAAAAACAGAGCTGCAGGAATGAGACTCGCTGACTTCAGACTATACTACAAAGCTACCATAATCAAAACAATATGGTACTGGCCCCCAAACAGAAATATTCATCAATGGAACAGGATAGAAAGCCCAGAGATAAATCCACACACCTATGGTCAACTAATCTATGACAAAGGATGCAAGGATATACAATGGAGAAAAGACAGTTTCTTCAGTAAGTGGTGCTGGTAAAACTGGACAGCTACATGTAGAAGAATGAAATTAGAACACTCCCTAACACTATACACAAAAATAAACTCAAAATGGATTAGAGACCTAAGTGTAAGACCAGACACTATATAACTCTTAGAGGAAAACATAAGAAGAACACTCTTTGACATAAATCACAGCAAGATCTTTTTTGATCCACCTCCCAGAGTAACAGAAATAAAAACAAAAATAAACAAATGGGACCTAATGAAAAAAGCTTTTGCATGCAAAGGAAATTATAAACAGGACCAAAAGACCACCCTTAGAATGGGAGAAAATATTTTCAAACGAATCAAGAGACAAAGGATTAATCTCCCAATTATATAAACAGCTCATGCAGCTCAATATTAATAAAACAAACAACCCAATCAAGAAATGGGCACAAGACCTAAATAGACATTTCTTCGAAGAAGACATACAGATGGCCAAGAGGCACAAGAAAAGTTGCTCAGTATCACTAATTATTAGAGAAATGCAAATCAAAACTACAAAGAGGTATCACCTCACACCAGTTAGAATGGGCATCATCAGAAAATCTACAAACAACAAATGCTGGAGAGGGTGTGGAGAAAAGGGAACCCTCTTGCACTGTTGGTGGGAATGTAAACTGAAACAGCCACTATGGAGAACAGTATTCAGGTTCTTTAAAAAACTAAAAGTAGAATTACTATATGAACCAGCAATCCCACTACTGGGCATATACCCAGAGAAAACCATAATTCAAAAAGACACAGGCATCCCAGTGTTCACTGCAGCACTATTTACAATAGACAGGTCATGGAAGCAACCTAAATGCGCATCGACAGACGAATGGATAAAGAATATGTGGTACATATATAGAATGGAATATTACTGAGCCATAAAAACGAATGAAATTGGGTCATTTGTAGAGACGTGGATGGACCTAGAGACTGTCCTACAGAGTGAAGTAAGTCAGAAAGTGAAAAACAAATATCGTATATTAATGCATATATATGGAATCTAGAAAAATGGTACAGATGAACCAGTTTGCAAGGCAGAAATAGAGACACAGATGTAGAGAACAAACATATGGACACCAATAGTGGAAAGTGGGAGGTGGGTGGTGGTGGTAATGGGATAAATTGGGAGACTGGGATTGACATATATACACTAATATGTATAAAATAAGTAACTAATAAGAAAAAAAGATAAAATTAACCCATACTTATGGATTCATGGGAAAATTTTTAAAATGTAAATGATCTAAACAGTCAAAGATGGTCAGACTGGATTAGAAAGCAAAACCCAACTATAAAAAAACAAACATTGCTTGCAGTGCCTATATACTACTTAACAGTAAAGAAATGAGATATATCCCACTGGAAAATAACATAAAATAGCTTTTGCTATAGTAAAAGTCAACATAACAAAGTTTTAGAATTTGTCACATTGAAAAACAAGTTAGACAGTCTATATTGATTAATGTTTCATTTATTGTTGCTTGAAATGATATAACAATAGATTCAGACAGCCATTGGATTCTTAAAAATCTTTAGTAAAACAAAACAATAATGGTGAAAAATCGATAGAGTAAATAGATTCACTGACCTACCATCATTTCGCTTTCAAAGAATACCTTTCTTCTTGTTAAGAAAATATAAAATTGGTTCCCATCAAAACCCAATTAATAACCAATAAATATTTCTAAATGAAACAATTATCAACTTATGAAACAAAGCCACTGCAAAAGTGCTTTTCATGAAGTTACAATATGATGGGGAAAAAAAAAATCAGTCCAAATATTTTGTTGCAAAATAGTCAACAAAGCTAGTCAAATCCAAGAGAAAAAAAATCTGAACAAGTATGAACTACTTTTTAAAAATAAAAATCATGCTTTGTAATTAGGGGTATTTAATACTTTGTCTTATTGATATAAAAAGCATTTTTGTCTGACTGTTTTAGAAAATACCATCAAATATTCCCAGAAGAGACTTCATTTCATCAGCTTCATCATCAGGATAATACAAACTGGAGGAAAAAGCAAACATAAAAATAACTATTTTTGTAACACAATTTATTTTGAAATTTACAATAAATAATATAATAA
This sequence comes from Platanista minor, assembly GCA_004363435.1. Classification (NCBI taxonomy): domain Eukaryota; kingdom Metazoa; phylum Chordata; class Mammalia; order Artiodactyla; family Platanistidae; genus Platanista; species Platanista minor. The sequence continues at coordinate 9,707 of RJWK010009135.1, read as the reverse complement.
TAAATATAAAATGGATAAACTTGAAGATTGCTGAGAGGTTTATTTATTAAACAAACTGCAATGTGCATAACCTTGTAAAACGTCTGGGGCAAATTAGAGTTCATAAACTGTGAAAGGTAGAGACAAGTATCTTAGGTATTTCTTTAAACATATTGGAAAGTAATGCCATTTAATCAGCGTCAACAGGTCTATAAACCTTGACTATTCAAGGAGAGGGAAACTGCTAGAGTTACCCATAAAAATGACCAGCAGTTGGGGCACTGATTAGACTTAGTCTGACTTTCTCTTTGAATCTGTAGAATTGTAACAGAACTTGGTGGCTAAAAGACAACTTGAATGTAAAAAAAAATAGCTGATCTCATTTCTCAAGTGAACTTACACTTCATATTATCAACATAGTGTATTCAAATCAGTAAAAAAAAAATTATCAACATAATATAATGCTTTAATTACTAGCATCAAATATATGGGTTCTCAAAAATTGAGATATTTGATATTTTGAATTATCTTAAGGAGCTTAGGTCACCAGTGGTCTAAAATTTTAATGTTTAAGTAAATAAAACATTTAGGTTCTGATCTTTAAAATGAAACAAGGGAAAAGTAATACTGAACTTCTTTGTAAAAAGTTTTTACTAGTGTAATTTCAAAATATTTTTAAAGAGTTCTTACCTGAAATCAATCTCCTTTTTATGTTCACTGTTTCTAATAAAGCAATCCACTTTCTTAACAAAATTTGAAGAGCTTGATATTTTTTCAGAGTGAGTGAAGCACAGCTTTTCAATCTCTGGAGACAGACTTTGTTGTTTTATTTCTTGTAAATGGACCTATATTTTGAGGTTAAAAAAATTAGCAATCATTGAAGGTTTAACTATTCAGGTGGTATTTAAAAGAAAAACAAAGAAGTGCTTCTTCTTATAATACTTGCATTTCCAGCTTGTTGAGGTAATTTTGTCATGGAGAATGCAGCACACTTGGACATAGTAGAATTTGATAAATAAATATCTGGCTTCTCATGTGGTGAAACAAAACTAAAAATCAAAATGAATTATTTATAAAATACAGCAAATAAGAGAAACAAACCATTCTAATTTAGATCAACAGTGATTCTCTGGAAAATATGATTAGAGTTTATCATATTTATCAACCCCAAAATTAATGTTCCATTTCTTAGACTCATGGAGAACTTGGTGTATCTCCTTTCTTTTAGACAAAACAACAACTTACATAGTCCAAATAAAATAAGAATACTATTTTTAAAGGCCTACAGAAATAATCATTCAACAATTTTCATTAAAATTGTCTTATGCTTAATCATCTATCATCTAGCAGTGGAGGCACAAACCCACTTTAAAAAGGTGATCATGGATGCCACTATGAGGAGGAGACAATTTAAGCTGACACAGGCTAAAATGTGACAGTCATACAAGGAGCAATAAACAGTAGATATGGGTAGGGAAGAATCACATATACTGATAAGAACTGTATCTCTTTATCTCTGATGAATAGCAAGGAATTAAAATAGTAAAAAGGGTATGAACGGAAAAGCATGTGTTTCCTTTTCATCTCAGACCCTCAGATCCCACAGGCCTTCTTCCTAGCAGCAACTTCTGGCACCGGTTTCTCAGAGTTTTCTTGATAGGATTCCTTTTTAAACCCACTTATCTTCTGTTGGTCACTCCTAAACTCTACCAAAATTATTTGTAGTTTTCTAAAAGTGTGGTGCACAAAACTGTTCATATGCCTTGTTATCTTCCTACTTGTGATTTGCCTATTTTCTCTATACCCCCAGCTTTGTTCCACTTTGATGTTTCTAATCTGTTTATTCCGTATGACTCAGAGTTAGAAGCAATGAATGGAAATGATTAAAAAGACAAATTTTAGGCAAATATTTTTAAAAGCTATCGAGTGATCTGAGAGATCCAAACATGGAACAAGCACTGAAGAGTGAATAACCTTCTAGACACTGGAGTTGTCTTGGTAGAAATAGCATGATTACTTGCCAGTGATGTTGGATGGTTATTCAAGGATACAGTGGTGGGGAGACTAAATGACATTTAAGTTAAGCCCCCTTCAACTCTGGAATTCTCTGAAATCTATGATTCTGTGATGTTGATACTAATGTTCAGTAAAATGACTAAATAATAGCAAAAATATCAAAAGAAACCACAAATTTAAACTTTTTTAAAGCAGGAGACAAATAATCCTTAAGTAGAAAGTTGGACCATGAATAAAAAGTTATCAATGTTTCTTCTCTGTGGGAAAGTTTTGGCTCTGGCTATAATTTCTCTACCTTGAGTTCTAATCAGGTCCAATATCCAAATGCATTTTGCATTTCTACAAAGATACTGTAAGTTGTGGGGATGGGCAGTGGTGGTGGTGTGATGAACTGGGAGATTGGGATTGACATATATACACTAATATGTATAAAATAGATAACTACTAAGAACCTGCTGTATAAAAAATAAAATAAAATTTTTAAAAAAGATACTTTAAGTTGAACATTTCTAAAGTTATTATTGTTTTTTTCCCAAACATCTATGTTCTATATTCTCAAATACCTCAATCTACCCACTTGCCATTTATTCTTCCCTCTTCCTTTACTACCATATTCTAGCAATTGCTAAATCTAATCTGTGTTATCCATGAAATATTTGAAAAATCCAATTCTACCTCTCGGTTTCTATCACCTCTGCCCTAGTTGAGGCCTCATCATAGCCTGCCTTTCTCATTGGCCACCATGCCCCTGCTGGTCCCACCCTCTTCATTATAGATACCACTGCTAGAATGATTTTTTTCTGATTAAATTATATAAACTGGGCTTAAATATTTTGGATGGGCCCTCACTGCTTACTATGGAGGTCAAAAACTAGAGGCCTCTAGGCTACATATGGTCTACAAGCATTATTATTATTTTTTGGAGAGAGGGTGCTGCAGACCATATCACATTTTAAAAAATTAGTTGTCAAAATTTAAAAGTCAGGAGAGCTTCAAGATGGCAGAAGAGTAAGATGTAGAGATCACCTTCCTCCCCACAAATACATGAGAAATACATCTACATGTGGAAAAACTCCTACAGAACACATACTGAATGCTGGCAAAAGACCTCAGACTTCCCAAAAGGCAAGAAACTCCCCACGTACCTGGGTGGGGCAAGAGAAAAAAGAAAAAACAGAGACAAAAGAATAGGGATGGGACCTGCACCAGTGGGAGGGAGCTATGAAGGAGGAAAGGTTTCCACACACTAGGAAGCCCCTTTGCGGGCGGAGACTGCGGGTGTAAGCTCGGAGTCATGGAGGAGAGCACAGTAACAGGGGTGTGGAGGGCAAAGCGGAGAGATTCCCGCACAGAGGATCGGTGCCGACCAGCACTCACCAGCCCGAGAGGTTTGTCTGCTCACGCGCCGGGGTGGGCGGGGGCTGGGAGCTGAGGCTCGGGCTTTGGAGGTCAGATCCCAGGGAGAGGACTAGGGATTGGCTGCGTGAACACAGCCTGAGAGGGCTAGTGTGCCACAGCTAGCCGGGAGGGAGTCCGGGAAAAGGTCTGGAACTGCCGAAGAGACAAGAGACTTTTTCTTGCCTCTTTGTTTCCTGGTGCTCGAGGAGAGGGGATTAAGAGTGCCACTTAAAGGAGCTCCAGAGACGGGCACGAGCCGCGGCTCTCAGCACACACCCCAGAGACGGGCATGAGACACTAAGGCTGCTGCTGCGCCACCAAGAAGCCTGTGTGCAAGCACAGGTCACTATCCACACCTCCCCTCCTGGGAGCCTGTGCAGCCCGCTACTGCCAGGGTCCCGTGATCCAGAGACAACTTCCCCAGGAGAATGCACGGTGCGCCTCAGGCTGGTGCAACGTCACACCAGCCTCAGCCACCGTAGGTCGCCCCGCATCCGTACCCCTCCCTCCCTACGGCCTGAGTGAGCCAGAGCACCCGTATCCGCTGCTCCTTTAACCCCGTCCTGTCTGAGCCAAGAACCGTCACCCTCAGGGAACCTACACACAGTGGCAGGTCCAAATCCAAAGCTGAACACCAGGAGCTGTGCGAACAAAGAAGAGAAAGGGAAATCTCTCCCAGCAGCCTCAGAAGCAGCGGATTAAATCTCCACAATCAACTTCATGTACCCTTCATCTGTGGAATACCTGAATAGACAACGAATCATCCCAAATTGAGGAGGTGGACTTTGGGAGCAATGATATATATATATATTTTTCCCTTTTTCTCTTTTTGTGAGTGTGTATGTGTATGCTTCTATGTGTGATTTTGTCTGTATAGCTTTGCTTTTACCATTTGTCCTAGGGTTCTGTCTGTTTAAATTACTTTTTTAATACTTAAAATATTTTTTTCTTAATATTTTTTATTTTAATAACTATTTTATTTTACTTTATTTTATTATATTTTATATTCTTTCTTTCTTTCTTTTTTTCCTCCCTTTTATTCTGAGCCATGTGGAGGACAGGCTTTTGGTGCTCCAGCCAGGTGACAGGGCTGTGCCACTGAGGTGGGAGAGCCAAGTTCAGGACATTGGTCCACAAGAGACCTCCCAGCTCCATGTAATATCAAACAGCAAAACTCTCCCAGAGATCTCCATCTCAACGCAAAGACCCAGCTCCACTCAAAAACCAGCAAGCTACAATGCTGGACACCCTATGCCAAACAACTAGCAAGACAGGAACACAACCCCACCCATTAGGAGAGAGGCTGCCTAAAATCATAATAAGTCCACAGACACCCCAAAACACACCACCAGACATGGACCTGCCCAACAGAAAGACAAGATCCAGCCTCATCCACCAGAACACAGGCACTAGTCCCCTCCACCAGGAAGCCTAAACCACCGACTGAACCAACCACTGGGGACAGACACCAAAACCAGCGGGAACTACGAACCAGCAGCCTGTGAAAAGGAGACCCCAACCACAGTAAGTTAAGCAAAATGAGAAGACAGGGAAACACACAGCAGATGAAGGAGCAAGGCAAAAACCCACGAGACCTAACAAATGAAGAGGAAATAGGCAGTCGACCTGAAAAAGAATTCAGAATAATGATAGTAAAGATGATCCAAAATCTTGGAAATAGAATGGAGAAAATACAAGAAACGTTTAACAAGGGCCTAGAAGAACTAAAGAGAAAACAAACAGTGATGAGCAACACAATAAATGATATTAAAAATTCTCTAGAAGGGATCAATAGCAGAATAACTGAGGCAGAAGAACAGATAAGTGACCTGGAAGACAAAATAGTAGAAATAACTACTGCAGAGCAGAATAAAGTAAAAAGAATGAAAAGAACTGAGGACAGTCTCAGAGACCTCTGGAACAACATTAAATGCACCAACATTTGAATTATAGGGGTCCCAGAAGAAGAAGAGAAAAAGAAAGGGACTGAGAAAATATTTGAAGAGATTATACTTGAAAACATCCCTAATATGGGAAAGGAAATAGTCAGTCAAGTCCAGGAAGCACAGACAGTCACATACAGGATAAATCAAGGATACACACATCAAGACACATATTAATCAAACTATCAAAAATTAAATACAAAGAACAAATATTAAAAGCAGCAAGGGAAAAACACCAAATAAAACATAAGGGAATCCCCATAAGGTTAACAGCTGATGTTTCAGCAGAAACTCTGCAAGCCAGAAGGGAGAGGCAGGACATATTTAAAATGATAAAGGAGAAAAACCTACACCAAGATTACTCTACCCAGCAAGGATCTCATTCAGATTTCATGGAGAAATTAAAACCTTTACAGACAAGCAAAAGCTAAGAGAATTCAGCACCACCAAACCAGCTCCACAACAAATGCTAAAGGAACTTCTCCAGGCAGGAAACAAAAGAGATGGAAAAGACCTACAATAATAAACCCAAAACAGTTAAACAATGGTAATAGGAACGTACATATCGAGGATTTCCTTAAAAGTAAAGGAATAAATGCTCCAACCAAAAGACACAGACTGGCTGAATGGATACAAAAACAAGACCCACATATATGCTGTCTACAACAGACCCACTTCAGACCTAGGGACACATACAGACGGAAAGTGAGGGGATGGAAAAAGATATCCCATGCAAATGGAAATCAAAAGAAAGCTGGAGTAGCAATTCTCATATCAGACAAAATAGACTTTAAAATCAAGACTATTACAAGAGACAAAGAAGGACACTACATAATGATCAAGGGATCAATCCAAGAAGAAGCTATAACAATTGTAAATACTTATGCACCCAACATAGGAGCACCTCAATACATAAGGCAAATACTAACAGCCATAAAAGGGGAAATCGACAGTAACACAATCATAGTAGGGGACTTTAACACCACACTTTCACCAATGGACAGATCATCCAAAGTGAAAATAAATAAGGAAACACAAGCTTTAAATGATACATTAAACAAGATGGACTTAATTGATATTTATAGGACATTCCATCCAAAAACAATAGAATACACATTCATCTCAAGTACTCATGGAACATTCTCCAGGATAGATCATACCGTGGGTCACAAATCAAGCCTTGGTAAATTTAAGAAAATTGAAATCGCATCAAGTATCTTTTCTGACAAAAACGCTATGAGACTAGATATGAATTACAGGAAAAAATCTGTAAGAAATACAAACACAAGGAGGCTAAACAGTACACTACTTAATAACGAAGTGATCACTGAAGAAATCAAAGAGGAAATCAAAAAATACCTAGAAACAAATGACAATGAAAACACGACACCCAAAACCTATGGGATGCAGCAAAAGCAGTTCTAAGAGGGGAGTTTATAGCAATACAATATTACCTCAAGAAACAAGAAATATTTCAAATAAACAACCTAATCTTACACCTAAAGCAATTAGAGAAAGAAGAACAAAAAAACCCCAGTTAGCAGAAGAAAGAAATCACCAAGATCAGATCAGAAATAAATGAAAAAGAAACAAAGGAAACGACAGCAAAGATCAATAAAACTAAAAGCTGGTTCTTTGAGAAGATAAACAAAATTGATAAACTATTAGCCAAACTTATCAAGAAAAAAGGGAGAAGACTCAAATCAATAGAATTAGAAATGAAAAAGGAGAAGTAACAACTGACACTGCAGAAATACAAAGGCTCATGAGAGATTACTACAAGCAACTACATGCTAGTAAAATGGACAACCTGGAAGAAATGGACAAATTCTTAGAAATGCACAACCTTCCAAGACTGAACCAGGAAGAAATAGAAAATATGAACAGACGAATCACAAGCACTGAAATTGAAACTGTGATTAAAAACCTTCCAACAAACAAAAGCCCAGGACCAGATGGCTTCAAAGGAGAATTCTATCAAACATTTAGAGAAGAGCTAACACCTATCCTTCTCAAACTCTTCCAAAATATAGCAGAGGGAGGAACACTCCCAAACTCATTCTATGAGGCCACCATCACTCTGATACCATAACCAGACAAAGATGTCACAAAGAAAGAAAACTACAGGTCAATATCACTGATGAACAGAGATGCAAAACTCCTCAACAAAATACTAGCAAACAGAATCCAACAGCACATTGAAAGGATAATACACTATAATCAAGTGGAGTTTATCCCAGGAATGCAAGAATTCTTCAATATATGCAAATCAATCAACATGATACACCATATTAACAGACTGAAGGAGAAAAACCATATGATCAACTCAACAGATGGAGAGAAAACTTTTGACAAAATTCAACACCCATTTATGATAAAAACCCACCAGAAAGTAGGCATAGAGGGAACTTTCCTCAACATAATAAAGGTCATATATGACAAACCCACAGCCAACATCATCCTCAATGGTGAAAAACTGAAGCCATTTCCACTAAGATCAGTAACAAGACAAGCTTGCCCACTCTCACCACTATTATTCAACATAGTTTTGGAAGTTCTAGCCACAGCGATCAGAGAAGAAAAAGAAATAAAAGGAATCCAAATCGGAAAAGAAGTAAAGCTGTCACTGTTTGCAGATGACATGACACTAAACATAGAGAATCCTAAAGATGCTACCAGAAAACTACTGGAGCTAATCAATGAATTGTTAAAGTAGCAGGATACAAAATTAATGCACAGAAATCTCTTGCAATCTTATTCACTAATGATGAAAAATCTGAAAGAGAAATTAAGGAAACACTCCCATTTACCACTGCAACAAAAAGAATAAAATACCTCGGAATAAACCTACCTAGGGAGACAAAAGACCTGTATGCAGAACACTATAAGACACTGGTGAAAGAAATTAAAGATGATACAAATAGATGGAGAGATATACCATGTTCTTGGATTGGAAGAATGAACATTGTGAAAATGACTCTACTACCCAAAGGAATCTACAGATTCAATGCAATCCCTATCAAACTACAACTGGCATTTTTCACAGAACTAGAACAAAATATTTCACAATTTGTGTGGAAACACAAAAGACCCGGAATAGCCAAAGCAATCTTGAGACAGAAAAATGGAGCTGGAGGAATCAGGCTCCCTGACTTCAGACTATACTACAAAGCTACAGTATTCAAGACAGTATGGTACTAACACAAAAACAGAAATATAGATCAATGGAACAGGACAGAAAGCCCAGAGATAAACCCATGCACATATGGTCACCTTATTTTTGATAAAGGAGGCAAGAATATACAGGTGGAGAAAAGAAAGCCTCTTCAATAAGTGGTGCTGGGAAAACTGGACAGCTACATGTCAAAGAATGAAATTGGAACACTCCCTAACACCATACACAAAAATAAACTCAAAATGGATTAAAAACATAAATGTAAGGCTAGACACCATTGAAGTCTTAGAGGAAAACATAGGCAGAACACTCTATGACATAAATCACAGCAATATCCTTTTTGACCCACCTCCTAGAGAAATGGAAATAAAAACAAAAATAAACAAATGGGACCTAATGAAACTTCAAAGCTTTTGCACAGCAAAGGAAACTATAAACAAGACAAAAAGACAACCCTCAGCATGGGAGAAATATTTGCAAATGAAGCAACTGACAAAGGATTAATCTCCAAAATTTACAAGCAGCTCATGCAGCTCAACATTAAAATAACAAACAACCCAATCCAAAAATGGGCAGAAGACCTAAAGAGACATTTCTCCAAAGAAGATATACAGATTGCCAACAAACACATGAAAGAATGCTCAACATCATTAATCATTAGAGAAATGCAAATCAAAACTACAATGAGATATCATCTTGTGCCAGTCAGAATGGCCATCACCAAAAAATCTACAAACAATAAATGCTGGACAGGGTGTGCAGAAAAGGGAACCCTCTTGCACTGTTGCTGGGAATGTAAATTGATACAGCCACTATGGAGAGCAGTATGGACATTCCTTAAAAAACTAAAAATAGAACTACAATATGACTCAGCAGTCCCACTACTGGGCACATACCCTGAGCAAACCATAATTCAAAAAGAGTCATGTACCAAAATGTTCATTGCAGCTCTGTTTACAGTAGCCAGGACATGGAAGCAACCGAAGTGTCCATCAATAGATGAATGGATATAGAAGATGTGGCACATATATACAATGGAATATTACTCAGCCATAAAAAGGAATGAAACTGAGTTATTTGTAGTGAGGTGGATGGATCTAGAGACTGTCATACAGAGTGAAGTAAGTCAGAAAGAGAAAAACAAATACCATATGCTAACACATATATATGGAATCTAAAAAAAAAAAAAAAAAAGG
>RJWK010009134.1:24742-46244 GCA_004363435.1 Platanista minor | reverse complement strand
CTCAGCACCTGAGTTTCTTCCGGAAAAGCATGCCTCACTCCTTCTCTGAGACCACGGGTCTGGGGGCACTGATCTTGACCCAGACCTGACCCGGGAGGGGCTCCCTGCCCTGCCGTCCTCAGCAGCTAGTTGAAGGAAGAGAGTGTGACCCAAACCAGTCCAGTTAGGTCCTGGGATGTGCAGCGGAGTTAGAGGGAGGGGGAGCTGTCCCTTTGCAGGTGCAGCTGTTTTCACGTGACGTAACTTTGGAGGGAACCCGATCCACCTTGGCAGGAGCCCCAGACGTAGGTGTGCCTCGTTACAAGGGGGAGCAGGTGGGACCCCTCCTTGAACCTACAGTTTGGACCCTACCTCCAGCCACGTGTGACATGAGCTGTAGGAGATTCCTGTAACTTTTCTATCTTTGGCTAAGCCAGTTCTAGTCAATCTCTCTTATGTATCTTAAAGTATCCTAACTGTATAGAAATAGTATCTACAGCCGAGTTGTAAGCAATCCTAGAATGTTTATGGAGGTTGAGACCAGGCAGAGGGACTCCCAGCCCTTGCGCAAGAAGCTGTCATTCCAGCTTTGTTGCAGGAATGCCCTGTTATGGCCCTGGGGTCTCAGAACATGTGCCTGTGAAGCTGGTCCTTTTGGGAACCTGCTAGGTACCGGGGCTTTTTTCCTGAAAATTCTGTATGTTGGTATCATATATAACTGCATTTTTCCTGAAGCTTTACTGCATATTTGTGTCCTGGTCTTGTCATTGTGTCAGCAGCTTCAAAACAAAAACAGACGTTTAAAAAAGCCTTGGAAAGTCTTTGACCTTCTTGAAAACTAAAAATTCACTTTATGTAATTATATTTAGAGAGAGGTTCAGGAAAAAATTTAATAAAGTTATGTCAAACTAAGTAGTTGGTATGAACCAGATTGTCCTCAGAGGTCAAAGCCACGTCCTCCTGTTACTTTAGCTCTTGCGGGTGACACGTCATCTATGGTGGCTTCTTTGTTTCTCCTCCATTTGGCCCGTCACTGGAGTGTTGGGCACCTCCTGGGAGCCCAAGCTTGTGAATTCGGAGCGTGAACTCGAAGGCAGTGAGCTATATAACCTGGGCGGCCACGCTGCACAAAGCTCCTGAAGAGGTTGGACCGTGTTGCTGTGAGATATTGGATGTGGGTAATTTACATGAACCACAGCCAGTATCTTTACTTTCTCCCCTGTTTTGATGATGATAAGTCCCCTCAGTGAGGGGCCCCCTAAGCGACCATGGTCCCAAATCCTCAACCCAACAGTGTCGTCTGTAAAATGCATAATTTAGAAACCTACGTTTTCACCCTGTGTTACCACTTCATCGTGGTCAAGTCCTTGCAGGCAGTAAAAATAAAATAGAGAACTAGACCCAAACTCATACAGGGAGAAGTCAACATTCCAGGTGACCTCTGAGACTAAAATCGCAAAATATTGCGTCAATGTGGGTCTCGCAGAATGCTCTGGTTGTTGGCATAGCAGGTAACAGGGCAGCCATCCCTCTGCTCCATCTGATGTTTTCAGTGTAAGACCATAGAACTCTAGAAAGCCATATTGATTTTCATTAGAATATAGAATGGTGTCAATATGTCACTTTATAACTTTGCTCACCAGTAGTTGTAGATTTTCATCATAAAGGACAGTATTTGGCAGAGAAGGTTTAAAGAAGCATATGAGTAGACCCTTCCATTCAAGAAGTTCTGTATTTCAAAGGACAGCACTTTATCACATGTCTCTTATTTGAGAGTCCACTGAGTAATAATCAAAATCATCCCAAATAACTGTCAGCAAAAATATTTTAAGGAGATTTTTTGTATTCTGTGCCTGGTTTACAGCAGAACTGAAAGGTGTTTTCAGTTGAACTGTGCCTCAGCACAAGACTGTACCAGGGGGCTTCCCTGGTGGCGCAGTGGTTGAGAGTCCGCCTGCCGATGCGGGGGACAAGGGTTCGTGCCCCGGTCCGGGAAGGTCCCACGTGCCGCGGAGCGGCTGGGCCCGTGAGCCATGGCCGCTGAGCCTGCGTGTCCGGAGCCTGTGCTCCGCAATGGGAGAGGCCACAGCAGTGAGAGGCCCGCGTACCACAAAAAAAAAAAAAAAAAAAAAAAGACTGTACCAGGGACAGAAGGAAAGAAACAAGGTCTAGAAGACATCGCCTTGAAGGAGCAGGAACTCCCAGACTCTTGGGTGTGTCCCGTGTAACTTAGAGAAGAAAAGCCCATGAAGATAACTGAGGCCAGACCATCAGAATTCAAAGTCCAGGGAAATACACTGACATATCGTCTAGGCACACCAAACACAACTCAGGTAGGTCAGGCATGTGTGTGTCTTATTAGGAATGTCATGTTCTGTCAGTGGGAAACCACATCAGTAGGGGGAGTCTAATTTAAGTTTTTTGGCAAGATAACGTTAAATCGTCTTTCATAAACATTTAAGATGTGAGGATGAGAAACAGGATTATATGGTTGGGAGTTTTGTTGCCGAAGGCCAAATAGGATGTTTATCTTTAATGATTGTGTCTATGCTGTGGTGAAGACTTCAGTTCAGGTCCTGGCCGGTAAAGGGTGGAGTGGCAGAGACGGGTTTGCACGGCGCTGCCTGCACGAGTGATGTGAGGTAGCAGTGAAAGGTGGTGTTTGCAGAGCTCCTGGCGGTAGGCACCTGAGTTGGCAGGACATAGCCGGCATTGTATCCCCATTCAGACAGAGGACCTCTAGCCTTGGGGACAGCGATGAAGATGTGACTGAACTCGGCACGTCTGGCTCAAGAGCCAGGAAACTGGGAGGAGTCTGCCAGCAGGCCCTGTGGTGGGAAAGGAGACAGAAGTAGTTACCAGGACTAAGGAAGCGACAGACCAGGTTTCCTGAAGGGCCAGAGAGCTGCCTGACACCGCAGGATAGGTACACCGCAGGAGGCGGGTCTGCAGAGCGAGTGGCTTTGGTCCATCCACCTCCCTATGAAACGGGGACTCTTTAATTTCCTTCTGTGAAGGAACGGGGTCCTGTTGGGACTTGTCTCATACTCTAGGAGATTGTCCATCTATCTATCTAATCATCTATCTATCTATCCATCTATCTATATCTATCATCTATCTACCTCTCTCTCTCTCTCTCTCTATCACTGTATCTCTTTATCTGTCTATCCTGTCTATCTATCATCTATCCATCTATCATCTATCTATCCATCTATCATCTATCATCTATCCATCATCTACCTATCTGTCTATCTATGATCTATCTATCCATCTATGATCTATCTATCCATCTATCATCTATCATCTATCTCTGTCTCTCTATCACTATATCTCTTGATCTGTCTATCCTGTCTATCTATCATCTATCTATCCATCATCTATCATCTATCTATCCATCTATCATCTATCCATCTATCATCTATCATCTATCCATCATCTATCTATCTATCTATCTATGATCTATCTATCCATCTATGATCTATCTATCCATCTATCATCTATCATCTATCTCTGTCTCTCTATCACTATATCTCTTGATCTGTCTATCCTGTCTATCTATCATCTATCTATCCATCTATCATCTATCTATCCATCATCTATCTATCCATCTATCATCTATCCATCTATCATCTATCCATCTATCATCTATCTATCATCTATCTATCATCTATCACTATATCTCTTGATCTGTCTATCCTGTCTATCTATCATCTATCTATCCATCTATCATCTATCTATCCATCTATCATCTATCTATCCATCTATCATCTATCCATCTATCATCTATCTATCCATCATCTATCTCTCTCTCTCTCTATCACTATATCTCTTTATCTGTCTATCCTGTCTATCCATCTATCTATCATGTATGTATCTATCTACCTATCTCTATATCTATCTACATATCTCTCTGTATGTTATGTATGTATATGATGATGTACATGTATATCTCTCGTCGTCCCTTACGTTATTTCCTCTGCTCTCATGACACTGAAACCTGCCCACTTTCAGACACTGCCCTTCAGTCCACATATGGGGTCACACTTAGGTGTCGTGATAACCATATAGAAAAAACGAAAGCCATAAAGCAAAACAAAAACAAATAAAAAATGTGCCCATATGTCAGGTCTGGGCAGTCACAGTCTGTAGAAGAAATAGCATTTTTCTGCCTTAAGACTTCACCCCTGTTGTGTTTTCCTTCTCTTTGAAGGTGATCTAAGTGTGAATTGGACAAAGTCAACTCTCTCTTGTTCGCTAATCACTATAGCCTACTTCTATTTTAAACTGATCCTGAATAAGTTCCTATCAAGTTTAAACTAATTTATGAAAACAGTATATTTTATCAATGATAGATGTTAATTTGAGAACTAATACATTCTCGAAATATCCTCAAGTACAAATGTATTTGTTGACAAAATAATTGCCTGATATGAAAAGTCTCAAGATTTTAAAACTGCGTGGAGATAAATTATCTTTTTATTCAGAAAAGACTTTATTTCACTATGACTTTTATTTCACTATGAAAATGACGTCATTGTTGATTAGTTCAAAATATCTATGCCCTTTCCAGTACACTTAGCATTGCTTTATACGCAGATATATAAGTGGCAACCATTTTTCTGGCGAGAGCACCACTCGTTTAAGTTAATGGAAATTCTCACAGATACAGATCTCAGAGGCCATGCTTTATCGTTAGTAAAAGTTTGCTGTTGGGGGTGCACGTGTGAGAGCTATAGTTTTAATCACAGAACATGGCTTGTCTTGCTGAGTTATGCTCCACACGGCAGCCCTGTTTTTAATTAGGTGGTTACATCGCCCTCAAGCTGTGCTTTCAAACCTTATCTCCATCTTTCAATTAAGCAAAAGACATTCATTATCTCCTGCTGAGAAATACAGGGATGGCTTTTTTATCAGTTATTCCTTTCCATGCCTACTTTCTTTGGTTTTCAGCAGTTTCTTTTTGTTGTTTTTTTTATAAATAAACCTTGGGTATTTGGATTCAAATTTTATCCCTAAATTTCTCAGTTTATTATCTTGCTTGAGAATGACTTTTTGGACATGAAAACTAATAAATATTATTTTATATACATAGAATTAAAAATTTTGTCCCCTATTTCTAGGTTGGCTACACTTTTATTTAAGCTTCCTAGAATTCAAGAGAATTCAGAGGGTTTTTCGAATCTGGAAATCTTTTTGTTCCAATATTCAGATTCTTTCTGAAAGTTATTTGCTATAAGACATTTCAGAAAGAAGGTAGTGGCTACTATATTACTATTTATTTTCTCATGTTACATGTAATTTCCTGTGGACAGAAGAGAATGCTGAAGTCAGGAGTATATGACAAACATAATCATTTATTATTCAGTGAGACACTTATTGCGATAAAACAGCTGATGAATTTGAAGCGCAATAATCAGAAGAAAGAAGCGGATTGGTTGTGATTTTATTGAGGAGAATCTTCATCCAGTGAATTCACATGGGGAATTGAGACAGTTTATCGATAGCAGAACCTTCAGTAAGTTCATACAAATGTTTCTCGTACCTGGGCAGAGGCAGGCAAGGATGCTGCCTTAGCATCCTTAAGCATCCTTGGAGGGGCTGTGCCTTGTGTGGAGACGTACCATGGACCTGCCTGCCTTGTATCCACTGACTCAGCGTAATTCTTCCCCTATATTTCAGGGAATATATTTCACTCAATTTTGCTTTCACTTACTGTCTTCAGATGAGCAAAGACTCCTCCCTCACAGGACGTATGAGGATTAGATAGTCTGTCTGGGGTAGTGAGGATGGTACTTAGTCCACAGGAAACACTTAACAACAGCAGCAGTAATGATGCCTAATAACATGTTATTAGGTAAGTATAGCTTCTTGACTTACAGTTTTAAAGAAAGAATATACATTTTTTGTTTTCCCAAACATGATGTTACCTTGAGCATTTATTTAAAAATATAAACCCTTAAAAATGCCCAAAGATAAATTAGTTCTAGTCAAGGATTCCTTTTAGTTTTGAAAAGTCGTGTATTAATGCTCGGCCCTGCTGATTTCCTGCTGATAAATTAGTGGTCATGTTTATTGCGATGAGGATGTCATGATACCATGATATTATGACTAACATCTCTGCCAATGGCTTTGAACTAAACTAAATCACAGCGGTGATAACGCAGCCCTGCTGAGTATCTGTGCTGAGCTTGAGCGGTTGAGAAATAAAACCATTAGTCGTAATTGAAGAATTCAGGTTTCTCTGTAGTAGTTTTTCACAGGAAACTGAGTCCAAATTGGCCCAAAATAACACCATAATCACTCCTTACTGCCTCATTAGCATCTTAAGAGATAATGACAGTGGAGACCTTTAGTGTGTTTTCCAGAACCTAAATAGAAATGCAACTGATAATTTTTAGAGTTGGAGACAGAGCAAAATGTCCTTCAAGTCAGGCCCTTTTCTTCTCAGCTTTTTTATGTTGCTGTTGTTGTTTCCTACGATCGTTAAGAAGATAGAGTTGAAATAAACCCGTGTGTCTTGGTAGAACTCCTGTATCCTTTCTTTGTAGAGCTGGGCATACCTGTGAGCACGCCTCCTGTCTGTGTTAGGTCTCAACCATGAGTTACAAGCCTTGACTGGGCAGTGTAGCACCCACAGAGGTGGATGCACGATGTTCTTTGTGACCTTAGGAATCACACAGGACAGTTACATGACTTTACTGACGCTGAAGCCAGAGTTCAGCGGTATTATAACATGTGAGGCTGGCGGACTTCCAGCCCCGGGTCCCGTCCTCCAATTCTCCTTTCCTGCCAGTGACAGCCGTCGTGCCCACCAGCATTGCCACCTGCATCTTTGCCTCTGAAAAACCAGCTGGTAACTGAGCATCTTTATAGTCAATAATTAAGTCATGTGCAAAAACTGGACACTTCATGTTTACTTCACGTACCTGCTCCCCCAACCCCGCCCCCCCACCCAAAATGCCCCCAAATCTTGACTTCATTTAATGGCAGCTGATTTCTTGTTTCTCAGGCTTGTAAGTTGGGACTGTTTCAGCCTCTTCTTCATTCAGATTCTCTCTTAATTTGTTGAAGTAAATCAGCAGCTGCTCCTGCTGTGGTGAGTTTATATACGTTGTGAGCTTTAGTGTCAAGCAAAATAAGTCAACCCTGGCTGAGCTGAGCGTGAAGGTAATGGCTAGAGTGAGAACCAGCAGCGTCTGGATCCTGTGCTGGTCCAGATGACAAACCCTGAGGAACTAGATCTGATGGGTAGGTCCAGGTCTCACGCTCGCTCCATGACTGAGGCGCTTAGGCCCTGTCACTGGAGTAGAAACATGCTGAGGTGATGGGGGACGAACCTGAGAGGGAGGCAGGCCTGTGGCGGGAGGAGGGCAGCTCAGGAGGGGAGGATCCACACCTGTTTGCTTCCTGCTGTCCCATCCCCGGGCGGACACGCTCCGCTCCAGGCTTGGTCTTGGCTTCTGGGTCTCCTTGACTCTGTCCTTTGATCCACAGGAGGTGAGCGGCACCCTACGACAGAGCTTCAGTTACACGAACTAAATGTCTCTTCTCCCATCTCCACACTTTCTCTTTGCCGTGCGTGGCTTTGTGGTAGGTGAGCCGTTCACCGCTCACATCACTAATATTGGGATGTGTCCATCAACACTTGGATCCCAGGACGTGTGACGTTTAGGACCTTACACTGCTGTGAGAGAATACGATATATTAGTCAAGTGAAGGAATATGTGTGTTTGTGGAAGATAACGAATAATAAAGGCGATGTAGTCTCTTTGTCCTCAACACATGGGAATATCCCTTTACTGAAATAGCTCAGCCATATAATAAAACCATTCATAGGGGCTTCCCTGGTGGCGCAGCGGTTGAGAGTCCGCCTGCCGATGCTGGGGACGCGGGTTCGCGCCCCGGTCCGGGAAGATCCCACGTGCCGCGGAGCGGCTGGGCCCGTGAGCCATGGCCGCTGAGCCTGCGCATCCGGAGCCTGTGCTCCGCAACAGGAGAGGCCACAACAGTGAGAGGCCCACGTACCGAAAAAAAAACCAAGGAAAACAAAACAAAACAAAAACCAATTCATACTAGACTATAATACATGTAGGATTTATTCTATTCATGTTGTCTTTTCTCATATCTGTAATATAGTACCCTGTGACAGGCTAGGACTCAATCAGTATGAAAATATTATGAGACCAGATTTTTTATTAATTGGATGCTACTCATCTGAGTGTAAACATATAGGAATTCATCTTAACATTAATGTGAAGATGAAAGTCTAATTAACTTCTGGTTAACTTTACTTTTGAAGTTTAATTTGTGGATTATGCCTCAAAGATATGATATGGTAAGTAAAATATAAAGAAGGGAAAATAGGAAAGCTATAGTCTCGTCGAACTCAGGACCAGCAGGGCAGACGGCCTGGGCTGTGGGTTCAGGTCTGACCCAATACAGAGGCGACCAGAAGCTCTGTTACCGGGGAATGATTAAAAGTGCTCTTGCAGGGAACTCTGTGTAAGAAGTAGGAGTAATGCTTGAAAACAGCAACTTTCTGAAGGCAGCTCCTGCTCTCGTAAAACTGTGGGCTACAGCAGGAGGGAGACTCATGTGCAGGGTTGGAACACACCTCTCCGGGCTGTAAGCTCAGTGACTAGACGAGCGATGTCAGCAGCCGGACCTCTGGATGGAACTTGGACCTGTTTTGATCCCAGTTCTTGTTTGGGAGCCTCAAAGGCCCAAAGGCAAACAGCCCCTCAAAGCATGGAGGGATGCAGGGAAGGAGACAGAGAGGAGGGAGGGATTGTTGTGGTCAAGCTGAGCCTTCAAATCAAAGTTGTAAAAGACACGAGGGAAAATAAAGCAGAGAAACATTAATAAAGGTAATTAGCAGGATTGGGAAAATTACCACTAACTATGCTCCAAAGGACCTATTCCAAGAGAAGAATCAAATTAAATTCTGGCAATGGAGTAGAATGAGTAACTTAAGTGCTAATAAACTCCAGGTGTTTACTTCCGAGTGTACATGGTAAACCCCTGCATAAGACAGATGGGGGCCAAAAACGTTTAAGCAGTTAAAATGTCCGTTTTGCATCATGTAAGCTCAGAAACTTCCAGGCAAGTCTGTGCGTCCTGTTGTCCCTGGGCCCATCCGTGCCTTCCAGAATTATCTTCCTTTGTGCTGCCGTGTGGGTCCCTGGTGGTGGTCTTTGACCTGTCTCTGTAGGGTTGTGGAACATTCTGGCCACGTGGCTGCTGTAACTACCAGCACGGTGGCTGTGAGTCCAGGAATCTCCCAGTTAGTTGGTGCCAGTTTTGTCCTCCTGACCTGGGGAGACCGAGTGGGGAGACCAGGGCAGGTGTGGGACTCGCCTTCTGAGGTTTCCCTGCCCTGTCTTCCTCACCTAAGTCACCATCCCTGGATGAGAGCTTCAGGACCCACCTTGAGAACGTGTCTGGGAGAAATGGGACCAGTTGCCCATCACTGTTTACTTACATTTGCGCTCAGAGGGTTGATGCATGGGCATCACCAGATTTTACTAAAATCATTTTACCTAACATTTTTCTCCAACCAGGACCAGATGGCAAGAAATGGCAGCAATGAAATTTGGGTGATTTCTTTATAAGTAAATTATTATTATTATTTGTTTTTAAAGAAAATGTTGGGGGTAGGGGTTTATTAATTAATTTAGTTTTATTTTTGCTGTGTTGGGTCTCCGTTTCTGTGCGAGGGCTCTCTCTAGTTGTGGCGAGCGGGGGCCACCCTTCATCGCGGTGCGTGGGCCTCTCACTGTCGCGGCCTCCCTTGTTGCGGAGCACGGGCTCCAGACGCGCCGGCTCAGTAGTTGTGGCTCGCGGGCCCAGTTGCTCCGCGGCATGTGGGATCCACCCAGACCAGGGCTCGAACCCGTGTCCCCTGCACTAGCAGGCAGATTCTCAACCACTGCACCACCAGGGAAGCCCTGTAAGTAAATTATTTAAGACAAGTTAAATAAAAATGCCATGAATGAGTAGATGTTAATTTTTCTGTCTTCGAAATAGTAAATACTTGCCCTAAAAAAAAAAGTCATTTGATTTATTATTTCAAACAATGAGTTTGTGAAGTCTGAACCTTTTGTTTAAAGATTAATTTTTTTCAAGCTCCAACATTCTTACAGTCTATACTTCATGAATTGCATAAAATAATAGTACTTTGTTAATCCAGTTTCAGTACATGATGCAATTCCCCTACTGTTTCTGCAGTTACATGCTCAGGAAAGTCACTCACCTGGTTTAGTGAATCTAAGAGATTGTGAGATATTTTCAACTCCTCCCTCACTGGCACCTTCCCCTTTTTATTCTGGCCTTAAGAAATGGATGCATGCCGCCTCACCACCTCCCTTTTCTCTATGCTGCCAGGACTAATTGTGCCTTGACTGGTGTTTGATTTGATTTAGTGGCTTTTAGAGGTGAGCAATTTTTTTTCCTTTTCTTTCTTTTATTATTGTTTTTATTTTGTTTATTCTGTGCCACTCCCTGAGGCATGCAGTATCTTAGTTCCCCGACCAGGGATCGGACCTGTGCCCCCTGCAGTGGAAGCGCGGACTCTTAACCACTGGACCATCCGGGAAGTCCCTTCTTTTTCTTTTGGCAGTGAGAAATCAGGAGATGATTATGTTTATAGAGAAAAATGATGTTAAACAATGTTATTAAAAACAATGTGTATTCAAGACACTTTTAACGTTCCTGCACAGGTGGCGACTGGGATGTTATAGAGAAACTTTGAATTTATGCTGCTCTTCTTTTTTGGAAACTGACAAGTACTCTTCCAGCATTTCTCCCGGAGGCTCAGTAAACTTCTCATCTGCCTGACAGTCCTAGCACGTGACCACCTGACAGAGTATTTCCTGCTGGGCGACGGGGACTCCGTCTTCCAGGCCGCCTGCCACCTGCCCAGCAGGCTGGGTTCTGTGAGGTCGGCCCCTAACAGAACCCACTTAACACATCAGCACCTGTCAGGGCAGGAAGGTCAGGGGCCTCCACTCAGTGAACTTTCCCTTCAGCTTCGTCCACAGGTATTTCCAGGAGCTGTCCGGTCGCTTGTCTAGGACACACAACACATGTCGCCATGGTGGCTGACATCCTAAAGCGCCGGGAGGTCCCCCTCTCAGCTGAAATAAGGATGTACCATGGGGCTGTGAATGCAAGAAGTCGGTGACCGTGCTGCTCTCTTTGCCTTACATTCGGCCAGTTAGATGCAGTCTCAGGGTTACAACCACCGAGCACCAGAAGGTCAGAGAATGTGGTGAAATGATGCTTCAGTTTCGTGATGGTTGTTACATGGTATTGTTCTCATTCTGTTCCTTTTATTTCCTGATAGCCTCGTCAGAAAGATACATTTCTAATACTTACTATTAACAACTACGCAGCCGTTCATCACTGCTGATTCCACGTGTTTGATGTGGAGCCGCATCTTGTCGTTCTCGGCTTTTGTGCCAGGACTGGATGCTGCTCTGGTTTAGGCCTGATCGGACCCCATTGCCTTGTCCATTTACAAACCCAAAAAAGTGACTACAAAGACTTTTTGAGTGTTTTGGATATTTGGATAAATGCCTCAGTCAACAAAAATTTCCAGTGTCTTTAGATTTCTAAATTAGGTGTTTGGGGATGTTAACTCGCTGGATGTGGTGGTGTTAACGAGCCAAACTCGGGTCCACTCACCCACGCGCGGTAAAGCCAGCCCCCTGACGTCGGATCGTGGTGAAGGAAAGTGCAGTGTTTATTGCAGATGCCAAACAAGGATTGCAGGGCATCTAGTGCTTAAAGCACCCAAACTCGCCGAAGGCTTTCAGGTAAGGGATTTTAAAGACAGGGTGAGGGAAAGTGTTATGGGGTGTGTGATCAGCTCATGGACACTCTTCTGACTGGCTGGTGGTGAGGTCATCGGGAATCAGCATCACCAACCTGGTTCCAGCTGCCTGGGGTCTACGTGCTTGTGGGCAGCAGAGAGTTAACTTCTCCCTGGCAGAGGTTTCAGTATCTGCAAAACAGCTCAAAGGCCATGGCTCAGAATATCATCTATAGTCCTGGAGGAGGAACTAAAGGTCCTTGACTTTGTTCAGTGGCTTAAAGTATTATTATTTTGTCTTGTTTGACTATTTTCCTTTCTTTCTGGAATTTCTCATTTTTCTGATTAAATTTATTCTTTGTAACTGGGGGAGGCCAAGGAGGCTAAAGCTTTTCGACAAACAAGAGGCGGGCAGAGGACGTGGTAGGGGGTCTGGACATGTGTAGGCCCCAGAGGGTCCTGTGTGGTTACAATGGCAAACCATTGATCTGGTAGGTCAGTGCTAGAGGTGCGGTCCTCTAGAACGTAGCAGTTAGTCATTTTCATTTGTACCAGGTGAATAAGCTGACTGAAAAGGGCTGTGAGTATCAGAAAATGTGCTGTCCTCTGATTTCGTTGTGCTGGTTGTTTGGAATTTAATCATGCTGAGTCGGTGGCAGTCAATGGAATCTTCATTTAACAACGGTCCGATCCATCCTTTGCAGAGGACTGCCTTTTGTAAGCGATGATATTAACTGGAAACGACAAACTGAAAGCTGAGGCAGACCCTTGAGGTTCACTCACCTGCCGGGGTCATTATCGTCGGGCTTTGTCAGGATGGTCTGTTATGGTTGTGTTCACAGCTGTTTGCGCGCCATCGGCCTGAAAGAAGGGATATTTGACAAACATTTTAAAAGATTTAACTCATAAAATGTGTTCTGAAGATGAGTATGTCTGTTAAAAAGCATGTAGTTATGATTTCTACTAATTCGTTACTTCAGCCAGTATTATCACTGGTTCTGTAAATCCGTCTTCATTTTAAAGGTCTGGGTGCCCTTAAAACCTCTTTCCATATTTAGGATGTTAAGATCCCAGCGGTTACATGGAAGTCTTTTGTGGACGTTACCAACAGCCTATAAGTGCAGATTTGAGAAAGTGAGATCCAGTTCTGCATTCTTTTTCCTGTCATTACTGGTTTTTCATTGACTTTACCTGTCCTTAGTGTACAGTAGTTACCTTATAAAAGAACATGCTTCACTGATGGGAAAGGCTTGATTTTCAGTATCGAAATTTCAGGTGAAATGTGTCATCTTTGATTTTTGATTGTGTCCTCTGCTGGGCTGAGGGAGTTCATGGAGAAGACCTTAAATATTGTCTTGGAGAATGGAGATTTTTCTTTTGAAAGCCTCGTAAAAAGGAGGAAATGAGGCTTTCCTCATTTTTATTGGTGCGTGATTTACGTAAAATAAAGTGAAATAAATTAAAATGTACAGTTTGATCCATTTTCGTGGATGCAGATCATTGAATTAATACCACCTCAGTCGAAGTAGAAATAGAGAACAAACCTTCCTCACACTGTCTGCTCTGCCCTCTCTCCTATCCCCCGGCCCCGTCCCCCTTCCTGGCCTGACCCAAGCCATCCCCACTCCGAACTGTTCGGACTTCTTTCATTTAATTTAGTTTAGCTTGCTCTAGAGTTTGATGTACATGGAACTACACTGTGTGTATATCTCGTGTCTACTATTTTTTGTTCGGTATAATGTTTTTGAGACTTAGCCAACATTTTTGCATGTTTCGGGGTTTTTGGGGGGTCTGTTTTATATTGTTGGGTGGTATTCTGTCTGCATGACAACGATTTGTTGATTCACTCCTCCGCTGATGGGTATTTGAGTTCGTTCTTATAACTGTGGATGCCACCAACATTCTTGTAATAGTCTTTTTGTGAACACGCAAAAAAATTATCTTGGCTGAATTCATAGACGTAGTGTGGTTTAACTATATAACAAAGCGCTGAACTACATTCCAGAGAGCTCGTGCAGGACAACAGTTTATGTCCTGTCATCTCTCAACCCACCTTTCTCTGCAGCCGCGGAGCTGGATCTGGGAGCACATGGCCTTTGTAGCCAACACAAAGTTCAGCTTTGTCAGTAGAGGGGCTGCAAGGGTGTTGCATAGTGGGGGGGACTTTTTCTCTCTGGTTTCTCCTTATGTCTTGGCAGGGGTACATGATGGAGACAGGTGGGGGTCTGTCTCAGTTTGAGTATCACACCCCAGGCTTGCACACCCCAGACTCAGAGGACACCTCACACCCCAGGTCTTGAACTGGAGAATGGATGCCCGACACTCAGGGTCCCCACGAGCACACTCCTGTTAGTGCCAGCCAAGCCGCACGTGGGTGGAGGCTTCCTGGTGCCCCCCAGCTGAAGTCCCTCCCTCCAGCCTGGGTGCACCCATACCAGCCGTGGGGGCAGTGGGACTGTGTTGCCTGCTCTCCAGAGACTGTGGACCAGCTCCGTCCTGTCAGCCAGATGCTCAGGCACCCAGTGGGTGGTAGCTTTCTCCAGCGAGGTCTGCATCCCATGTCTGGGAGGAACCATGGGTTCCTGGTTCAGTTCCTCCCCTTTGCTCTGCCTCAGCGTCGGATGTGTTTGCCTCTGTTTCAGGACAAAGCGTGTAGGTGCTTAGAAGCCCTGATCGTGTCTCTTAGGGGTGAACTTCATTGTCCTCTCAGAAAGACTGCATGTGGACATTATCATTTTTCCTTTTAAATAGGCAAAAACGGAAGAGTAAAGTTTACTTCGGGAAGCAGTGAGCTTAGAGTCAGTGCCCTGATCAAGGGCAGAGTGTGACTCAGGGTAGGTGCTTGTAGCTGCCTGGCAAGTTACAGAAGTTTTGTAGGACCTTAATAACTGTCACTTAGAATACAAACAAGAATGGGCAAATGCAGTACTTTCTGTACATCTGGAAATATTCTAGGCAGTTGACACACATTTATGCAAAGTCACATAAACATATTTTCAACTCAGTGCTCATTTTTAAAATTATTTCTTATTTTTTAATGTCATGGCTCCCAGGTCAGTTAAAGCACAAAATGATAGAATATGTTATTTTATATTTTAGAATTAGCCCAATTTCTTCCATTTATAGGTGAAGACATTGGGTATAGAATAGTTAGGGGACATAAGCAGGAACTGTAGGTAAACATTATTTCATAAGACAAGCTGTTGTTGTTGTATTTTGGGGGACTTTTCCTTATGATTCTGTTTCGGGCAGCCCTTTGGTAAGTGTGAACCAAATCATAGGTATGTTTAGCTCTAATATTGGAAAGAAGATCCCAGATACAAACCTTTATGATGGAGATTAAATGTCATCATCTTTATATATGAAGTAAT
Source organism: Platanista minor (assembly GCA_004363435.1). NCBI lineage: Eukaryota > Metazoa > Chordata > Mammalia > Artiodactyla > Platanistidae > Platanista > Platanista minor. The sequence continues at coordinate 31,082 of RJWK010009134.1, read as the reverse complement.
AGATTTGAAAATGGAAACCAGTAAAAAAAAAAATAATGAGTTTTACACATAACCAATTTTTCTGGAATGCATCTACTTTATAAAAGAAACACTATTAGCATTTATCACTTTAAGAGTCAATATGATGTATTGACAAAGAAAAAGAATGATAAAGAACTGAAGAGAATGGTGTTGAAAATCTTCATCAGTCTTTGACTAGAGCAGAACAACTCTAGGAAGAGATTCTGCCTTGTGGCTCCTGGAGTTTTCATTAACTTTGATTGATCAATACAGTAGTCAGTTGCATTTAATACACCTTTATAAGATAGGATATTATTGAAATAAACACTCTTATATTTGATATATATTTATTACAAAATAAATTAATCAAGCCATTGCATCTGAATCTGTGGATTGTGTAGACCTCCGCATGTAGTGTTTGTAGTGGGGACACCAAGTTAGAGTGGGTGGATTTTATGTAACTGAAATGATAGTAAGGTTTCAAACTAAGAAAGTCACTGCAAAGACTTGAGGCTACATTTAATCACATTTAACACCATAAAATTGGCTGTCAAAAGTCTAATTAACTCTCAGGCATTAGTCTGTTTTCCACGCTGCTCACTTGCACAGCCTTTCATTATAACATCTGGCAAGGTTTAAAAAATTCCCTAGGAGACCACTTCTTCCTTTAGTTTCACAGCGTAGAGTTATAGTGACGTGAACTATTGCTAGAAAAGCAACAAAAGCATATGTGGTGCTTCGCTCTTGAACCATGAGGAAGGTTTCTAATCTCATTTTTGGGTTGCAGGTTACTTCATTTTTTGTAAAAGCATCCAATTAAGCTTAAAGAGACAGGTTCCTGAGTGAATGCTGATACGTATGTTGATTTTACTATTTAGTGATGTTGACATTTTTCCAAAATTAAAACCCAACTCTCAGTGGCACAGTTTACCTGCTCTTAAATCATGATGAATATCCAACTGAGCCTTTGTTTTCTTGGTTTTATTCCAACTGCTAAAGAGTTCTCCTATCACCTAGATATGCTTTATGTTAGCAACTGAAATTCAGAATAAGGGTGCGTTTGCTTAGATGTTCGCTAGACTAGCTGGAGGTAAACATTCCAAAGCACAAAATTTTGATGATACCAAAATAATATTCAGGAGGTAAATAAAGAATGATTGCCTACGTGGACGGCGAGCAGACGTACCAGTTAGCAGCATCTGATGCCAAAAGAACATGAAGTAATATCTTCGTTGTGGTAAAGAAAAAATAATGATCAAATAAAGTTCCAGGCACAGCTAAATTATCCTTTAAGAGGGGTTGAAAAATAAAGATACATTCAGAAAAATAAATAAATATCGAAGGCGGAGCACAGATTGTGCTTGTTGAAACAATCGCAAAAGGATGTGCTTCAACAAATAGAAGGAAATCATATAAGAAAACCCAAAAGGAAGAGTGAATTGCAAGAAGCAGTGATGGGCATAAATCGGTCGAGTTGATAATTTTAGACGAGCTACGTCAGTAAAAATAATAGTAATAGAAATAGTGACTAATTTGCAGGGGTGGGGTGGTAATGTGTGGTGTAACTAATAGAAAATGGTGAGGCAACTGAATTTCAAAGATTTGATGCTGATGTGTTCGAGGGTCCTAGTTCCCTTCAGAAGGAGGACGAACTACTTACTATATGGGTGTTCTTATCAGTTATGCCAGCTGTGCATGTAAACATCTAAAGGAAACAACTAAAGAGATGTCATAATTTCCAAACTAGCAGGAAGGACAAAGGTACTAAATGAATAAAATACAACCAATACACTATGAGGCAGGAAAGGGGAAAGAAAAGCAAAGGAAAAAGAACACTGCAAAATAGAAAGCACAAAATAACGTGATAGAAAAGAGTCCAATTATATATAAAAAAAAATTACAATAGGTAAAACAGAAAAAGAGAGAAATAGTCTTAGGTTGGGCTTCTAAATCCACCTAAGGGTTTCAAAAGCTGCCTTTAAAATATAAAAATTAAGAATTGAAAAATAAAGGGATTGCAGGAAAAGTTCGCCAGGAAAATACAAATCAGATAGAAGAAAAGCAGTTACAGCAATATTAACGTCGGACAAAATCTACATAGTGGAAGGAAGGATCAGGAAGTCTCTTCAGTGGATTCAGGTTGCTGCCTCCACACACCTGTTCAAACCAGGCGTTGCCTGAGCCCCTGAAACCATTTCTCCTCTGCCCTGTGGTCACCCTTGGCCCCATGCCCATCTTCTTTATCCCTTCTCTCCTGGACATTTTGTTAGTTTCCCTGTTGATCACGTATTCTTCAGAGCATCTCCAGGTTCTTGGTGTGTGACAAACCTCATTACACCACTCCCCAACTCAAAATCCCTCAACCATGTAGCATTACCGACAAGGTGAAGCTCCGGTGGGTCAGAAGCTTCCATCTTCATCTCCAGTGTTTTTCCACACTACTTGCTGGTACCACCCACATTTGCATTTCACTGATCCTGAACTATCTGTCACTCCCTGAATAGGGAATCCTCTGACCATTTTATAATCCCTTCATCTGCGTGTGTGTGTGTGTGTGTGTTTGTTACCACAAAGCTAAATACACACACACGCGTATATAATTTACACCCAACCGTGTATTCTACTTACGTATTTATTCGTCTCTCTTCCAGTAAAAGGGTTGAGTCTGTGGGGAGCACGTAGGGTATGTGGTGTCATGTGTGCTGAAATGCAATAATCCACTTTAGGAGCAGAAAGAAAACAACAAAATTTTGCTATTTGCAGTAACATGGATAAGTCAGACAAAGAAAGACGTATATGTGGAATCTAAAAAAGACCGCAAACTAGTTAATATAACAAAAAAGAGACAGACTCACGGATACAGAGAACAAACTAGTCATTACTAGTGGGCAGGGGAGTAAGAGGTACAAACTATTAGCTATGAAATAAGTTACAAGTATATATTGTACAACATAGGGAATATAGCCAGTATAATTAAGTGGACAGTAACCTTTAAAAATCGTGAATCACTATGTTGTACACTTGTAACATATAATATCAATCAACTATACTTCAGTAGTAAAAGGAGAAAAAAAATAATATCAGTTAAGTCCTCAGGTTAGTTCATGTCAATGAGAAAGATTATTGAATTATTAGATTATTATTTTTAGATTAGTAGATGAAGAAAAGAACATACCCAAGTGAATTAAATGCACTAGCTGAAATCTTCCTAGGTGTGGGTTTACTGGGTGATTGAGAGAAAGTTAAAAACACTAATGCAGGATAGAATAGGATTAAGTAATTTGAAAAAGATGGTAAGAACAGAGCGCAGCGGGGGGCGGAGATGGTTTTATCCGGTCTCTAAGATACAGGATTGGTTCTGATCCATGGGCTTCAGCCAAGAGGAAGATGGCTGTGTCATTGTTGTGACTTCAAGAATAAAATCTTAGGCATCTGTATTTATAGCCTGTGATGTTTTATAGTTGTAAGCTGCCAACAATGTGAGTTCTACTCCAAAGTACAGATGGTTAAAATCACATGCACAGAAAGTGTCTTTTTCTTGTTGCAGATTCTCCGTACGGGCTTCCTCATGTTCACTTTATGTTATATTTTCCATCTCTTGACACATGCTCCTGCTCTTTTATTTGATCATTTATGTAAAGTTTTATGCCAAGCTTGCATTAAATTCTTTCTCACGTGCTGTATTTGTTTTGATAATTTCCTTCTCACTCCACATCAATTGTTGAGTTCTGATCTCTCTTATTTAATAGATATAACATAAGAGGGTCATGGAACTTTTGAAAGTTACCTAATGTGGGCTGTATAAGGTAAAGAAAACTGAAAGAAATAACTACCTATAACTGTTAATAGTCTTCATTCAAAGTACAATTAGATTAGATTAACCATGATAGTTTTACATGTACTTTATAGTGTTTTATTTCAAAGTGGAAACATTCCGTTTTTAGAATGATGTCCTAGATTAACTGTATCAACAATGAGTATATGACATGTACGTTTACAAGGGACAGTTGTAGGTGCAATGTCATTGTTTAGTTGTTAGAATTCTTTAATTTTAATCAATATTTAAAAGTCATGTTAATAATTAAAAATCAAAATAGACTAAGGACTAGAAATAGCTCAAGACATTTTTAATGTCTACTAAGTTATTGTATGTTTTTCTTTTATGTTGTCCAACAAGAAATCGTATGATTCCAAGGTATAATAGTTTTTTAATTACTGGCAGTTTAAACTGTGACGGTATAATGAGAATGTTCCAGAAATTTGCATTTTCATACTGAACAAAGAATGCTTAATGTTTTATAGGGAATAAAATAATATAGTTTATCTTAATTTTTGATACTACTTAGAAATTAAGAGAAAATATAATTGAGTTAATCATTGCTTGTCAGAAAGGGTTTTGCTTAGACTGGAGGAAATGGGAGATTTGTGTTGCAAATACATGTGTTTAATGTCTTGACCATTTTATTGGCTTGCCCAAAAAGTTCATTTGGGTTTTTCCCGTAAGATCTTTTTGGCCAACCCAACATCATGCTATGTCTGTTAGGGAATATTTTATCAATATATGTGTTCATGTTCTTTATTTTAAACTTCATGTTTGTTTGAAATCTCAAATAAGAGTTTTACACAGATATACTTTGTATTTTTAATAAATTTATTTATTTTTGGCTGCGTTGGGTCTTTGTTGTGGTGCAGGGGCTTCTTATTGTGGTGGCTTCTCTTGTTGCGGAGCATGGGCTCCAAGCGCACGGGCTTCAGTAGTTGTGGCTCGCGGGCTGTAGAGCGCAGGCTCAGTAGCTGTGGTGCACAGGTTCAGTGGCTCCGCGGCATGTGGGATCTTCCCGGACCAGGGCTCGCACCTGCGTCCTCTGCACTGGCAGGCGGATTCTTAACCATTGCGCCACCAGGGAAGCCCTATACTTTGTACTTTTAAAGGAAGAAAGTATGTATCTATCTATATCTGTCTATATGCAATATATGTACACATATATCTGTTTATATACATATTTTATTGGATTCATTGATGGTCAAAATGAACTCATTTATTTAGGTTTTTGACTAAATATACCTAAGATTTAACATATTCGTAAAACTAAGTTTGATTCATACACCACATATTGGCTCTAGTTTACCTACGTTTGTCCACAAAAGACTGGCTCAAATCTATGTTTCATGTCCAGTGAAAAGCCTAGGATCCTCCCAAATACTTTTCAAGATTCCAAATGCACATTCTTCTGGGCACCCTGGCTTTATTCTTCTACATGCACTGGAATTTTATTTTCAGCTTGCTATGTTTCATGGATTCTTTCTCTCAACTTTGACCTGTACCCAAACTGGACACTCAGCCTTTTCCTTATCTATACCAACTCCCTCTCTGGCCTCTCCCCCATAATAAATCACAACAAAATATCACTAACCATCACCAATAGAGATCACCAATAGCTGTATTATTTAAACTAGAGAAGAGGTGTCAACAACACGATGCCTATCAACTAGTGAATGGATAAATAAATGTATACTAGCCATGCAATGGAATATTACTCAGCAACATAAAAGAATGAAGTAAGGATGCAGCTATAACATGGTTGGACCTTGAAAACATTGTTCTAAATGAAGGAAACCACTCAGAAAAGGCCACATATTATATGATTACATTTGTGTGAAATCTATAGAGACAGAAAATTGGTTAGCGAGTGCCCACTGTAGGTGGTTGTCATAGGTTGGGAGAATAAGGGTGATAACTAAAGGGTATGGCTATTTTTCTGAGGTGATAATACTATTCTAAAATTGATTAATAGTTTTACAAATATGAATATACTAAAAAACCATTGAATTAATTTTTATTAAAATATAATTGACTTACAATATTATATTCGTTTCAGGTGTACAACATAGTGCTTCAGTATTTCTGTATATTATAAAATGAGCACCTCAGTAAGTCTAGTTACCATATGTAACTGTACAAAGTTATTTCAGTACTGTCGAGTCTATTCCCTATAAGGTTCCTTACATCCTGTGCCTTATTTACTTTGTAACTAGAGGTTTGTACCTCATTTCATGTTCCCCACTCATCCCCCCACACCCCCTCCCCTCTGGCAACCACCAGCTTCTTCTCTGTATCAGCCTATTTCTGTTTTCTTATGTTTGTTCATCTGTTTTGTCTTTTAGATTCTACGTATAAGTGTAATCATACAGTATTTGTCTTTCTCCATCTGACTTATTTCACTGAGCATGATAATCCTCCAGGTCCATCCATGTTGCTGCAAATGGCATTATTTCCTTATTTTTTATGGCTGAGTAATATTCCATTTTATATATATATATATATATATATATATATATA
>RJWK010009134.1:0-24642 GCA_004363435.1 Platanista minor | reverse complement strand
ATAAATACCCAGGAGTGCGATTGCTGGATCATACGGTAGTTCTATTTTTAGTTTTTTGAGAAACCTCCATACTGTTTTCCACAGTGGCTGCACCACTTTACATTCCCACCAACAGGGCACAAGGGTTCCCTTTTCTCCACACGCTCTACCAGTACTTGTTTTTTATTGTCTTTTTGATAACAGCCATTCTGACAGGGGTGAGGTGATATCTCATTGTGGTTTTGATTTACGTTTCCCTCATGATTATTGATGCTGAGCATCTTTTCACGTGCCTGTTGACAACTGTATGTCTTCTTTGGAAAACGTCTGTTCAGGTCTTCTGCCCAACTTTTAATTGGGTTGTTTGTTTTTTGATGCTGAGTTGAATGAAGACCCCTGGACTAGGGAGCCCCATGAGTGACTCAGATCCCTTGCTCCTTGGGGAGAACCTCTGCAATTTTGATTATCTTCCCGTTGGTGGGTTGCCAACACAGGGGTATGGGAATTGACTGTACTGCACATTTTAAAATTTAAAAGAATGTATCGTATAGTAAAGCAAATTTTAAACTTTAAAAGTATAAATCTTATAGTATGTGAGTTACATTGCAGTAAAAGTGATATTTAAAAAAAAAACAAACAAACCACAGCAACAAATTATACAGTTTTGTGTTGGCAACCACCGAGATAGAGGTTTTTTTCTGGAGATACAGTAGTTCCGATGTCAGGCACAAGCAGTTTAAAAATGAAAATACATCTCATTTCCTACCATGATGCCCTCAGGCAGCCCCAAATACAGCTGTAGACTTACCTTGGAGATCCCAAGACTCTAACGTCGACTGACACCCTTTTGGGTTTCAGCCTTTTTTCTACCCACCGGCATCCATCCAGGAAAAGCGGAAGTATAATTTATAATTCTTCAATGATACACATATTGCAGCAACTCACCGTACCTTCATTTCTCCACCTTGAACGCTTAGAAGGCAGTAGCAACTACAGAGAGTTTTGGTTGTAAAATTTCTGTTTTGATCACACATAGTCTGATCACAGGGGTTTGTGCATTTCAGCTTCTGAACAGAATGGATGAGACTAAACTACAAATCTCTATTGACTCTGTGTTACGTGAGTGGAAGCAAAAGTACCTGTTAATAGAGGAAGAACGTGAACAAACTTTACAGCTGAACACTCTGTAAATTCCCTGATCAAATTGTGTTTGATGAGATTAGAACCTCCATTGTACAGAAACTTATTTTAATGTTTTCTGTGCAATCTCTTTCTTTTTTTTTTTTAGCTCTAGACCCAACTAAAGACCCGTGCTTAAGGCTGAAATGTAGTCGCCACGAAGTGTGCGTTATTCAAGGTTCTCAGACCGCAGTCTGCGTTGGTCAGCGGAGGCTCACGCACAGGTAACCTCGTAAACTCAGTCCCACTGACTGAATGATTTTGTACCAGGAGTTACTGCAGAGTATAAATGTTCGGCAACGTCTGCTAAGCTTTTATGCAGAGTTTACTGAAACAGTTGCAAAACCTTGGCGAATGCAATCATGATTCACTTGGGTTAAACGTTATCAGTCAGAATTACTCTAGATTATACAGTTTAGGCATACACTGTTAGAGACAGAGGATTTTGTGAAGATTGCGTTAGAGGGCTATATGTGCATACTTATTTTCAAGTTTAAGGAAAGTGCAGTTTGGGTATCTTGTAAGTATTTCTGCATATGCCAACCCAAAAGTCCTATATCCCTCAGGGGAGAGTTAGGAACAAAGTTAATAGGAAAAAAAGTGAATGATTGATGTTTATGAAAGAAAAAGATGAAAAGTCACAAATAGAGGTCTGGTCTTCAAGGAAGCACTGGTACTGCTGAAGCCCTGGGGTCTATTCCCTGAAGGCTGACACAAAATCCCAAGAGGAGAAGAGAATGTTTAAATATCTTATGTGAGGATCAGCACTGCTTCTGTAGGGTAGGTTGCATGTGGAGAAGTGTCAGTAATTTAGAAACAGGATGTGGAGTTTGGTGCTGAGTCAGGATGGGAACGTGGCACAACCCACAGAGTACAATCACTGGGTGGCTGACTGAGAAGGCAGGTGTGCCCACTCCCTCTGTTACTCTAAAAGGAATTCTCTTTACGAGAACACTCTCTTCTGTGATAGTGGCTGTGACTCATGTTTTGTTTTTACATCAAATGAGCAAGAGAATTTCGCTATTTCAGGGGTGTTCAGAGACAAATTGGTTTTTGACTTTAGTGTACTGACATCTAAATTGTGTTAGTCAAACCCACCAGCTGACCGAGAATAAGAACATCAGAGAGTGATAACATAAGTAGCAGTTCTAGGAAACAGCCAGCGTTTAAGTTTCTTTGATGTTCCTTATTTACAGGAAAGCACTTACACATTAAGCCCCTTATTCCGTGCTGAGTAGATTAGCGGGGGTCTTTGTTTTGTTCCCTTTGCCCAGGCGGTGATGGCTGAACCCAAATACAGGGGCAGGTCAGTGTAGCCGAGATAGAGTTTTGGGAATGAGTTCACTTGGGACAAAGAATCGTGTCGTATCAGTAACTTCCTCATGGAAGTAATAGAGGGATGGGGAGAGAGAAGCACAGCACGGGGCCGGGAAGTGTAGGAGCCTCCCAGGAAAGAGCATTTCCTGAAGTCAGCGCACTCTGGGCGCGGGGGAGTTACGGGGGAGGGTGGTGAAGCATTTATCAGGTATTTACCCCCAGGCAATCATGACCTCTCTGTCAGTTTTATAGGAGGACAGCAAAACTTTGGGCCAGAAGTTTATTTTTCTCCGTATTTCCTTAGAATTCCAGACAGTTTCTGAATGTCTTGGAATTCCTATTAATTAGTCATCAAACATTTAAAATATTAGTATGTAAACATACATGTAAGGGTGTGGGAGAGGCGATTTCTACGTGAGAGATCAGGAGGAGGGTGGTGTGGAAATGAATCCCTAAGTTGCAGAGAGTTCATCACTCCATTTCGTGGAAAAGCAAAACTGTTTCATCGCACGTTTCCGAGACCCCGGGGAGGTTTCCACGCACCCACATTTAACACCTTGGGAAAGGCTCTTCTGCCATATCACCCCAGCTCCCTGAACCCCAGGAGGAGAGCAAGTGAAGACCTCCCAGTTAATAGCACGTCTGGGGCAGAGATGGTCTCCTGACGACTGCTGACCAGTGAGCTGGGAGATGCTGAAGTAACTGATGTCACAGAGCCAGGGAGCTTCAGAGCATCCACTCCTGTTTACTGACACCTGTGTCAGTGCTGTTTACCAATGTGCATCTCACTGCTTCTCTGACTTACTGTAAACAGACTTAACTACAGACAAAAAGAGACTTCCTTAACCTGGTAAAGACTCTCAGAGACCAAGAGCTAAATTTGAGTGTAAGCAGGTGAAGCGTCCTGAATCAGGACCACGGCCAGCTCTGCCTGGGCTGCAGTGGTGGGCTGCGTGAGGGCTGAGCTTTGAGGAGGTGGGCATCGGAGTGTTTTTGTAAATAGTGTTTAGTCCACTTCTGTTTCCGATAGAGACTTTAAAAATTGCATTCAGTACACACTATATTCAATAAATAAAAAACTAGTTTCCGAAGAAATAAAGTTAATATTTGACGTGCTTTGAGGATGTCAGCACATAGGGAATGTTTATACAGCACTTAGGAAAAGAGGGCTGCCATGCAGTGTGATTAGTAATGTAAATAATCGACTAATATAAGTAAGGTAGAGCTTACATTGGTGGATTGTGTGTGTTTTGGGGGGTGAGGCATGGAAACAGAGAAAAGGGGCTCAGTTAATCAATTTTGGCCATTTACATTGCTTAGGTTAGAAATTCCTACTGTTTTTCATTTATAGGAACAACTTATTGGTTCTTTCCTCCATCTCATGTAAGAGAAAAATGAATCCTTGCCTTATTTCAAAGAGTTCTTCCTAAGCTCCCCCCACAACTAGATAGCACACGCTTGTCCCTGTTACCTTGGTGCCCTGGACTTCTCATCCTGTGACACCCACCATGCTGGTGATGAATCATCTAACACCATCTCCTCAATTGACTGGATATTTCCTGAAAGTGGGTTTGTGTCTTATTCACCACTTTATACTCAGAACCTGGCATACTTACTGGCTAGTGTATATTTTTGTTGAAGAGTATATTAAAATACCTATTATTTATAGAACATTTAGAGAAAAATGAGTAGTTTGATCAATTGAATTTCATGGTTAGTCTAGATAACCTCAGTCTAAAAGTTGTTTTCTGTGCTTATTTGTTGAAGGTGGTCTGGGAAGGGTGTAGAAGTCAGTCAACAAATGTTTTAAAGTAAATGTATTGAATGATTGAACAAATAAGTTATTGCCAGTAAAAAAAGGTGAGGAAGATATGGACTCATCTCTCCCTCACAATTTCATAACTGTTTGAAGAAACTGGTAGGTACTCGCCTTAGATTTGCAAATACCTCAGATAATTGGTAACTGTTTCCTTCCTTAGTGCTTTAAGTAACACTAATTGTCTTCTGACCAGAGAAACAGCCTGCTTCCAAAGCTCACTCTGTGCTTCACACTGGCTTTGCAGACGTAGAGCGTTGTGTAAACTTCCACATATGTCGTGTTTAACGTCACGTGTTTGGATGTTTGTCTCCTGATGGCTTTTTCTGTGAAGACTTGGTCTCAGACAAGCATGAAGCCTATGTTCTTGTGCTGCTTTCTGTTGCTCTTTTCGTTTCCATCACTGTGAAACCAAATAGTTTTATGAACAGTGAGAAAGAACGTGGACTGCAACACGCTTTCCACGATGGCAACGTAGCCAGTTGTGTACCGCAAAAAAAAAAAAAAAAAAAAAAAAACGGATATCAAAAGAGAGTGAATCCTAAAGCCCTCTATTTTAACTATATACTTTTGGAATTCATAGTTTTAATGACCTTATTTAAAAGAAGATCGAATTTCTTTGGGTAATTATTAAATGCATGGCTATGGTATTTATATTTCCATTGCTATACTATTGAGATATTTACAATGGGAGGATTCAATCTCAAGGCGTAAGTTTAGCAGAGTCCCAAAAATATTTAAACTGAATTGAGCTTACCATAACTATTTTGAAGTAATGACCCTCTATGGTACATGAAGGCATTGATATTGTTCTTAGGGAGAGTGAAATCCAACATTTATTTCAAACTTAACATGTGCAAAGCTCTTCACTAAGTGCCTTAAATTGATTTAGTTTGTACAACAACCCTAGTGCTTTATACCAAAGATTATTGTGCCTATTATACAGAAACCAAAGCTGAAGCTCAGAGATTCTGGGTATTCTACCTGAGATTACTCGTATAAACAGAGAGAGAGAGAGAGAGAGAGAGAAATAGGGCAGATTTAATATTTGAAATCACGTCTACCTTTTTTATTTAAGCATTCCTTTTTTATAATAAGTGAACTTTAATTGTGTTTGTGGACAGATGTTTATGTAACTCATGGAGTATCTCCATGAATCTGTTTGGTTAGAATATAGACCATTTGCAATGCCGTGTTTTTAATGGACTTTATTTTTTAGAGCAGTTTTCGGTTTGCAGCAAAATTGGACAGAAGTTAGAGAATTTCCCACATGCCCCCTGCCCCACATGTGCACAGCTTCCCCACTGTCACCACCCCCATCAGATGGGACATTTGTTACAATTGTAAACCTACACTGACACGTCAGGGTCCCCCAAAGTCAACAGCTCATATTACTTTTTAATATTAATTGCATTTAAAAAACAGGTCATAGTGTTTTGAATACTACAGTGAATTAGTATAATGTTGTTTGATTCCTCTTTTTAAGACACAGATAATAGCTAAACTTCGTAGTGTTTCATTTATGTCTGGAACTTTTCTAAAGATATACATATTATATATAATAAATATGTATTCGTGTGTATATGTATGTACATAGTTGCATACAGACACATGTATGCATAAATAATCTCACAACAGTGATGTGTGGTGAAGTGGGTTACAGTTACTACGTCATTTTATTCATGGAAAAAGCTGAGACGCAGAATTTATAGAATTTGCTCAAGTGATAGATTTGGACATTGAACCTGGCCATTGAGGTTCCAGAATTTCTTCTCTTAATTATTATGTTGTCTTTTGAAACATACTATTTAACATTGATAAAGCATTTATATAAACGAGGCATTCTTCTAAGCATTATGGAGATAACTCATTTTATCTTAAAGCAATCCTACATTCCTTTACAAAAATCTCTGGCTAACGACCGCCTGATATATAGTTTCTCAGCATATTTTAATGCACATCCTTTCTTGCTGAAAATGCAGTTCTTTGGTTCTCCTTTTATTCTGATATCAGCCTCAAGAGCCACTTGGGAATTGCTTAGAAGAAGAAAATTGAATTCGTTAGACTGTTCATTTAGATCAGTCCACGTGATTTGGTCAAGTTTTACTTTAGACGTTCCCCATCACACAAACAGAAAGCACATTTCTCAAATATAGAACTAAGTAACATTGACAGTACTTTTTAAGTGCACAGCACTCATATCATTACTGTGATATTATTTCCTCCTGTTGAAAGTCTGACGTCCTCCGGTAGCCCCTTCTGACCTGACTGGGCAGCTTCCCAGCCCTTGGGGCAGGGGGCAGCCCTGTCAGGCAGGAAACTCTCCATAGGGATGTTTCAGGACACACGCCTGAGCCAGACTGCCTGCCTTCACGGTCTCGCCTCCTCTACTTGGCTGTGTGACTTTGGGCAGGTCACTTAACCTTTCTGTGTTTCAGTGTCTTCCTCTGTCAAGAAGGAATGAGAAAAATGGTACTTTCTGATGATGTTTGAAGGATTAATGAGTTAATATACGAAAGCAATTAGAACAGTACCTGATCTAAAGTGGGCGGGCATAATATAAGGGTGAGCTGCTGCTACTTTTTCCTAAAACATGTTGTGTATTTTGTAATCATAGACTTTCATCATGTCGGAGTTTTTCCCTAGTTAAATGTTCTGCCCATCTCTTCCCTTGTTTTTCTGCCATATTCTCCACTCTGCAGAAGCTTTTAGCGTTAATGGTTAATGGTGTGTAATTTGAAACTAGACTGGCTGGCTTTGAGGTCTGATAGAGGATCACTCTGAACACATTAAACTCCCCAAGACTCAGTTTTCCTGTTTGTGGGACAGACATGCTAATTATGCGATCTATGTTTTTGTGAGAATTAAAGACATCGTTTGTGTACAGCTCTTTTCACGGTGTAAGCACTCAGCAAACATTAGCGATTGAGCATTCTCAGTCCGGCTTTCTCCTTTTTGAGTGTGTCCGTAGCACATTAGAAACACTCTTAATCTCCCTGCATTATAGTTGTTTGTGTTTGTATTTAATAGGTTAAGGTTGAGTTGCTGTTGTCCGTGAGAACATTGGGTGGCTCCCGTCATGAGGGTGGGAGATGGAGATTCGTTTCTACTTCGTGTAAAAGGATGTGCGTGATGTCGCTGTTGAAGAGGGAGACGATGAGGACGTGGTGGGATGGTGGGATGTGTGAGGACGGCTGCTTATGGGAAGGAGCGGGCGGCGGCGCTCCTGAGAGCTGTTAGGTGCTGTGACTTGGACAGCCTCGCTGCCTTCAGTCATTTTTCTGGTTCATGTCGTTTCCCCGTTGCCAGTGAAGAGAGACTTCAGACCGGGAAGCCCAGAGTACACGAGCGGGTCCCGCGTGCGTAGGACCTCCTGGACTGCTTGGCAGAGTCACCTGTGATGGCCTCGGGCATGTCCCCTGCGACCTTTCCGAGGGCTGGAAGCCCAGCGGGCAGCCCCGGGGCATGGGGAACGGAAGGAGTTCGTTCATGCACGAGCCCTTTTCTCTGCCATCCGTTCGGGCTCCCTGACAGTCTCTTATACAAGGAAAAGAGTAAGAATTGGGGGAAGGTGCAATAGAGGAAGATTCAAATATTGCTCGATGAAGTACAGTTTGCAGAACAGACCAGAGAATAGTGAGGCCCTGGGAGACAGGAAAAACTGGGTAATTCATGAAAAAGGTAAGTTTTAGGGATGTACTTTAGGTGGATCTTAGGATCTCCTAAACCCACGTCCTTTAGTGATGGGGATTAAGAGTCTCGGATTCAAAGTCCAATTATATTAATTAGATTTCTGAATTACAGGAAGAGAGAGAATTACACAGGCCAAATAGCTGCTTTTTACGTTAAACAAATATCCCGTCCTTTTGTCTGTAAGGAGGTTAAAGCTGTCTATTACTTTTCTAGATAGAAATCTATTTCCATATTGTCATAATTTACTATTTTGAAGGAACTGGAAAAAAACCATGACTGTCTATTAGTTAAATGTAAAACAGTAGGAAAATACTATACAAAGATGGTATAATTGACACCAACTTTAACACTTTCCTTGAAATCTTATGAAAACAACATGTGGGAAGGGAACCCCTTTAAAAGATAGAAAAGGGGGTACACAGTGCACGTTCCCTCCCAAGAACCCTCAGTCCACTCCTGCTCTTCCAGAAACTTCCTACACACACAAGTCCATACAAGCACAATTATCTCCTAATGGGAGTGTTCTATGCATGTTGTTGTGCTTTGTTTTCCTAACTTAATATGTTTTTCACATTTGCAACTCAGCATATGCGTCCTACTCCTTTGAATGGCCATAAAAATCCTTGACATGTATGCACCACAATTTATTTACCCAGTATCTCATTGTTGGACATTAGGGTTATTCCTAGCTGTTCCCCTTATACCGTTACTTACCGCACTCTGGGGCATGCATCTTTGTGTCCACGTGTGCATATTTTGACCGTAAATTCCTAACAATTGAGTTGCTAAGTCAAAGGGACTTGACAGATGTTGCCAAACGCCCCACAAAGATATTGTATCAGTTTCTCTACTTCAAGCAATATATGCTGGTGCCTGTTTATCAGACCCTTGCCAGTACAAAATACTGTTTAAATATTAGTAATTTAGAATTTTCAATTGTTATGATTTATTCTTGACTTTAAATTGGTTTATATAAAATCACATGATCCTATCAATAGATGCAAACAAAGCATTTGACAAAATCCAACACCCGTTCGTAATAAAAACTTTCAGTAAACTAGGATTAGAGGTGAGCTTTCTCTGCTTGTTAAAAAATATCTACAAAAAACTGACAGCTAACATCATATTCAGTGGTGAGAAACTTGAAGTTTGCCCACTAAGATCAGTTACAAAGCAAGGCTCTCCCCTCTCACCAGTCCTTTTCAACATCATATGGTAAGTTCTAGTTAATTTGAAAATAACAAAAAGGAAATAAGTGTATACATATTGGTAAGGAAGAAATCAAACTGTCCTTGCAGATGAAATGGTCATCTGATATAGAAAATATGAAAGAATTGACCAAAAAACCCTGCTAGAACTAATAAGCAATCACAGCAAGGTTAAAGGATACAAGGTTAATATGCAAAGGTCATTTCATCGCCGTTTTTCAGAAATGTACAAGTGGAATTTGACATTAAAAAAAAACAATAACATTTTAACAATTTGGTTAAAGTTCTTTCATGGATTAGAGAACTGATGTTGGTGATGTGTCCATACACCCAAAGCCATATCTATAGATTCAATGCAATCCCTATTGAATTCCAGTGGTGTTTTTCACAGAAATAGAAAAAAGCAATTCTATGATTTGTATGAAACCAGAAAAGATACCAAATAGTCAAAGTAATTTGAGAAAAAGAGCAAAGCCAGAGGCATCATGCTTCCAAATTTCAAACTGTACTACAAAGCTATAATAATTAAAACAGCATGGTACTGACATAAACATGGACGTACAGACCAATGGAAGAGAACAGAGAGCCCAGTAATGAACCCCTGCATACACAGTCAACTAATATTTGACAAAGGAGTCAAAAACACTCAATGAAGAAAGGACAGTTTCTTCAATAAATGGTTCTGGGGAAACTGGATAACCACATGCAGAAAATGATACCGGACCACTTAAAAAAATTAACTCAAACTGTATTAATTAAACGTAGATCAGATACTCTAGAACTCCAGGAAGAAAACTGGGAAGAAGCTCCTTGAATTTGAATTTGTCTCGGCAGTGCTCTTTTGCATATGACACAAAAGGCAAAAGCAATGAAAGCAAAAATGGGACAACACCAACCCAAGAAGCTTCTGCGCAGGAAAAGAAACCATCAACTAAATGAAAAGGCAGCCTACAGAATGGGAGACGTATTTGCAAACCACATATCAGATAAGGGGTTGTTATCCAAATTATATAAAGAACTCATACAAGTCAATAACAAAAAACAAACAATCTGATTTAAGAATAGGCAGAGGACCGGTCTAGGCATTTTTCAGAGAAGACATACAGATGGTGAGTAGACACATAAGATGCTCAGCATCACTAGTCATCAGGGAAATGCAAATCAAAACCGTAATGAGATAGCAACTCATACCTGTCAGAATATCTATTATCGAAGAGACAACAAAGAACAAGTGTTGGTGAAGACGTGGAGAAAAGGGCACCCTCGTACACTGTTGGTGGGAATGTAAACTGGTCCAGCCACTGTGGAAAAGAGTATGGAGGTTCCTCAAAAAATTAAAAATAGATCTACCATATTATCCTTCAATCCCACTCCTGGGTATGTGTCCAAAGGAAAAGAAAACAGGAGTTTGAAGAGTTATATATATTTCCATGTTTATTGCAGCATTAGTCTCAATAACCAAGATTTGGAAACAACCTAAGTGTCCATCAGTGGATGAATGGATGAAGACATTGTGGCATATATACACAGAATGAGATATTATTCAACCATAAGAAAGAAGGAAATCCTTCCATTTGCAACAATATGAAGGGACCTTGTGGACATCATGTTTATTGAGATAAGCCAGAGTGAGAAAGACAAATATTGCATGATATCACTTATGTGTGGAATCTAACAAAGCTGAAATCATAGAAACAGAGCATAGAATGGTGGTTCCCAGGGGCTGGCAGTTGGGGGAACTTGGGGAGATGTTGGTTCAAGGGTACAAACTTGAAACTGGAAGATGAATGAGTCTTGGAGACTGAATGTACCACTTAGTGATTACCATCAACAGTACTGTGTTACGTACTTCAAAATTGCTGAAAGACTAGACCTTAAAAGTTTTTGCCACAAACAAGAAATGATAGTTTCGTGATGTATAGAGGTATGCGAGTTTCAGTGGCAATCGTGTTGCAGTATATAAAACGTATCAAATCAACTCATTGTATACCTTCAGCTTACACAGTATTATCTGTAAGTTATATCTCAATAGAAACAAAACAGTACCGCTAACATTGGTGCCCCCAAAATGAAATACTTAAGGAATAACCTAACAGAATGAGTATAATATGTATGTGAGGAAGTCTACAAAAGTGTTGAAAGAAATCAAAGAAGAACAAAATAAATAGATATTCCATGTTCATGTGTAAGAAGACTTGATATTGTCAAGATGTCAGGTCTTCCCAACTTGATCTACAGATGCGATTCAATTCCAGTCAAAATCCCAGCAAGTTATTTTGTGGATACGACAAACCGATTCTAAGTCTACGTGGAGAAGCAAAAGACCCAGAATAGCCAACAGGATATTGAAGGAGAAAGAGAAAGTAGGAGGCCTGCCAGTACCTGATGTCAAGACTTAGCATAAAGCTGCGGTAATCAAGACAGGGAAAGAATCGACAAACAGATCAGTGGAACAGAATAGAGAGCCCTGTAGTAGAGCCACATAAAGGCAGTCAGCTAATCTTTGACAAAGGAGCAAAGATGGTCTTTTCAACAAATGGTGCTGGAGCAACTGGACATCCACTTGCAGAAAATGAATGTAGACACGGACCTTACATCTTTCACAAAAATAAACTCATAATGGACCACAGATCTAACGGAAAACACAAAACTGTTACATTCCTATAAGATAACAAAGGAGAAACCTAGATGACCTTAGGTACGGCACTGCCTTTTGATATATAGCATCAAAGACACAGTCTATGAAAGCAGTAAAGGATAAGGTGGATTGCATTACAAGTAAAAACTTCTGGAAAAGACAATGTCAAGAGAATGAGAAGACAAGGCACAGACTGAAAAAAAAAAAAATACTTGGAAAAGACACATCCGATAAAGGACTGTTACCCAAAATATGCAAAGAACTCTTAAAACTCAATAATCACAAAACAAATAGCCTGAATTGAAAAATGTACCACAGACTTTTCACAGATACCTCACCAAAGAAGATGTATTGATGACAATAAGCAGAAGAAAAGATGCTCCACATCCTACGCCATCAGGGAAGTGCAAATTAAAACAACAACGAGATTCCACTATACACCCGTTAGAATGGCGGAAATTCACAGCACTGACAGAATTGAAGCCTGGGGAGGATGTGGAGCAACAGGAACTCCCACCCCTGCTGGTGGGAATGCAGATGGGTGCAGCCACTTTGAAACAGGGTTTGGCGGTTGCTTACATAAATAAATATATCCTAACCATGTGTTTCAGCAATCACACTCCCTGGTATTTACCCAGTTAAGTTGAAAATGTGTGTCCACCAAAAAAACCTGCACACAGGCATGTTTATAGCAGCTCTTTTCACAATTGCGGAAACATGGCAGCAACCCAGATGTCCTTCGGCAGGCGATGGGTAAGTAACGTGGGGAGTGTCCAGGCTGTGGACTGTTATTCAGCACTAAAAAGAAATGAGCTATCAAGCCCTGAAAAGATAATGAAGGAATCTGAAATGGATATTATGAAGCCGATACTTAGAAGTCGGTCTAAAAAGATGGCATTCTGTGTGATTCCAGCTATATGACGTTCTGGAAAGGGCAAAAACTATGGGAACAGTATAAAGATCAGTGGTTGCCAGGGGTTGGGGGAGGAGCGGGGGAGGGATGAATAGGTGGAGCGCAGAGGACTTTTAGGGACGTGAAACTCCGCTGTGTGACACTCTAATGGTGGATACAGGTTATTATTCGTGAGTCAACACCCACAAAGTGTACAACACCAAGAGCGAACGCTGATGTAAACCATGGACTTTGTGTACTGATATAGGTTCCTCACCTGTAACAAATGGACCGCTAGGTGGGGATGTTGATAATGGGGAGGCTGTGCTTGCCGGGAGGGAGAGAGGGTCTACGGGAAGTCTATGCACCTTCTCAGTTTTTCTGTGGACCTTAAACTGCTCTAAGAAAATAAAGAGTTTTGGTTTGTTTGTTTTTTAATCCCTTTTCAGTTTCAAGAAGAAACGTGTGTGTGTGTGATTAAAAATCGACGGATTGGTGGTTTAATATCAGTCATTCCCTTCCAAGTTGTAACATGGTGAAAACATGATACAAACATAGTGGTGAATTAAAGAAATTCCACCGAAACAGTAACATTTTTTTGGACCTGCAGCTTTTTTTTTTTTTTCTTTTTCAAACAAGAGGATAGTTTTATTACAAGATAAGAAGGTTTAATAAAAAAAGGCTTAGTAAAAAGGTCCCAACACTAGAAAGTGTGTGTTAGATATTTAAACAGTAACAAAATGTGCATAATTTACTCATTCACTATTAATTAGACCTATTATTTTTAAAGCAGTTGGTGTTGGACGGACAGGTGCTCTGATGAACCTAACTACTGTTTTACGTGTTTCCAGTGTTGGTAATTTCCTCATCAAATGAATATTTCTTATTCTAAATAGTTCCCTCTTTGAATAATTTTATTTCTTAGCATTTTAGAGAATTTAATATGATGATTCTTAATACGGTGATTTCCAGTTCAGCTATGAATTCGTTTAATTTTAATCATGATATTTTAACTCTTACACCCGAACTTTCTAGTACCAAGATTTCATTAAAAAATTCAACATTTGGGGTAAATTACAGCTGACCCTCTTGTTAGCCAAGTGTTGGCAGAGAGACTGTAGTATTTCTGGGTGAGGCTGGAGCATAGTACTTTTTAAACTTTGTAGAAAAGCCTTTTTTCTCGTAGCTGACTTCATGGAGATAATTAGCGAATGTAGAGTCATTTGCTACTGTAGTCAGTGAATGGTTTGTGTTTCTTCTCCTAGATTCCTGATTTATTTTACCTAAATATTTCCTTTAGATTTCTTTAAAAATACTTTGAAAATCATCTTTCACGTTCGGCCGATCTATCGTCAAAATATGGAGCTCTATGCTTCCTATTTATTTTCTCTATTCCCATTGTGACTTTGAACGTGTAAGTTGTATTCACTGATGTTCGTCTGTGGGCAGAGACCACGGACCACAGAGCAGAGGGGCCCCCTTCCCTTCCATGGGGTAGACAGTTGCCCGGAAGTGGCTGCCCTGCCAGGTACACAGTTTTCAGCAGCATGTCACACCGGTCCTCTTTGTGAGGTCTCGAGAGGAGCTTCTGTGAGTGGACCCAGCTAGAGGTAAGGTTTGTCACATTCGAGACAGTTCAGGAGTGGGCGTGACCGCTTCTTCTCTCATTCCTGCCCAGGGACTAAAGGCAGTCATGCTAAGGCCTGGGGTGTGCTAGACCCACAGGGAATAAGGAACTTGGTACCAGAATCGCCACGTGAAAGGTCATCATCCAAGGAACAGTCTCATCGGCACATTTTACGACAGAAAAATAAACTTAGATTAAGACGCTGACATTTTAAGCTGTGCGGTCGTAGCTAGCATTATCCCAAGTGTATTTGAAATCTACTCTCAAGAAAATTTGAGGATGACATGCATGGTGGAAAATCATAGACATATGTCGTGGAGTCATGGTCATGACCAAGTTTTTCGTTGGTTACAAACAGGATTACAGACAGCTGTCGGAGAGCTGGTCCACTGGGCGCCTCCCCTGAGCATGATGTGGCATCTCGTGCCCTAAGGACCAGCAACCTCCCAGAGCGCACATACCCGAATGTGGCGCGTATTTCATTCCCACCGGAGGCACTCTGCGTACTTCTCACTGATGAAATTGTAGCATGTGAGACACAGGGACCACCGATTGGCGTTTCCAGATGATTATAAAAAATTACTCCAGACTGTAGTAAAGTTAGAGGGATTTTGCCTGTATTATATTAAAGTTAGAGGGATTTTGCCTGTTTTATATTAAAGACACTACATGAGTTGTATTAATTGAGGTCGTAGGCGCAACACGCAATTATTTATAATGTTTGTGCTTTGATGACAAAGATAAGAAGCTAACACACTTGTGGGAACAGAGTACAGACCTCATCATTTCTCTGGGGTCCCTTCTTAGCATTAGGTCCACTGATATGTGTATAAGGTTTGCAACTAGAAGAAAGAATGATTTTGGATTTGGAAAGTTCTTTAGAGACAACTTAATTCAACCCTGCATTCTAAATAGAAGGCAATGGTTTTTATGATTATGGAAATGGTGATGATGAGGTTCGGGTTGAGTATCTTAGGAAAAACAATGCCTAAATATTTATTGCTAAGTTTACTAGGAAATCTGTAGGCACTTTACATGTGTTACTTTATTTGGTAAGGACTGTCTTGTCCTCATTTTACAGGTAAAGACACTGAAACTCAGGTTGTTTATTTACATGAATTGCAAAGTCCACACAAGCATCCGTGGCTGGGTTTTCGCCTAGTGATGTCTGAGCCCCCCAGTTTTCGCTGCCACAGTTGGTACCTGTTGACTCACTTGTGGAGTCACACAGCTATTTATCAATATATTTAAGACTAAAGTCGAGTCCTTCTGCATCCAGAGGCTTGTGTGGCTATAAGAATTGATGTCTCCCGAGGGTGTAGACCATACACACATTCTGGGACTTGTTCTGTGAGTTCTGTAGTTGTAAAACGATCTCTTCGTATTAAGTTTCCTGTTTTCCCACCTTCGTTTTGTTCCTTGGGTGAATGCTTCGGCTTCTTCACAGAGAAAGTGGAATCCATCCTTGTGTTCCCTCTGATGCTCTGTTTACCAACTTGCTGAGTTATCAGTTTAACTAACACTTGTGAAACACCTGGTCAGTCTTCCGCCCAATCACTGCGATCGTCATTGTTACTATTATCAGCAGAGCCCTCATCATTCTCTTGTAAACTCCAGTCCCTCAACTTGGGTTCTAGACTCCAGTCATCCCATCTCTGTAATCCTTGCTCTAATAATTATTGCTCAGTACAATATCTTAAGCCTTTCCCTATCTGTTTACTTGAGTACATAAACAAATTTAAGTTTCTACAAGGATTAAGAAAAGCAAGCATAGGGACTTCCCTGGTGGTCCAGTGGTTAGGACTTGGCGCTTTCACTGCCGAAAGTTCGGGTTCAGTCCCTGGTCGGGGAACTAAGATCCTGCAAGCCACATGGTGTGGCGGAAAAAAAAAAAAAAAAAGCAAGCAAGCATACAAAAGCTCCACACTCCCTCTTTACCTGTGGTCCCCTTCTAAGGCTTACAGGCAATTCTACTGCCGTTTGCTGGCAAATCTCTTAGAAGAATTTCATTTTTATTTCTTTGCTTCTCATTGGATTATCCACATACTGCACATGATTATTAAACATTCCTACAACGTGTCTTTCCACAAATGGAGAATTTTGCCTTACTTTCACTTACAATTACTTAACTTAAAATTTGTATACAGCTCAAGCAATGAAGCTACTTTCCTGTAGGACACTGGTAATTTCCATGTCGCCAAATTCATCGTTTATTGTTTTGTTCTTATCTTTTTTGAGCGTTCTGTGTCCACTTATTAATTCATTCTTCATTGAACACACATATTGGGCAATGAGCCGATAACTTATGGGGGCACTTGGATTGCAGTGTATTTCGGGCAAAGAAAGCCCCGAATTTTGTCCCCTTCCCATTTTGGAGTGAAAGGCAGAAAATAAAGAAATAACACAATACTCAGAATAATGTAAGGTTGTGATAGATGATAAGGTAAAATAGAGCTGACTAACGGGAGATACAGGGGATAGGGGGCAGCCTTCTCAGGATAGATGATTAAAAATTACCCGATGAAATCAGTCATTTTCAGGTATCAGGGAAGAGTGATCCAGGCACGGAGAACAGAGAGTGAAAAGACCTGTGGCAGAAGCAACCTCGGCATGTACCCCAAAGCCAGAACCAAGGCAGGAGTGTGTCCAAGGGAGGTGAGATGCCAGGTCTGAGAGAGGGGAGCTTGTAGCACTTACGGTGCTTTTAGATCATCGTGAGGGTCCTGGCTTTTATCCTAAGGGTAGTGGGCGGCCACAGGAGGGCTTTGGTGGAGAGAGGAATAAGAGATGAATCTCCTGTCCCAGGGGCTCCCCCAGGTGCCTTGAGGAAGCAGGCTGACAGTCCAGGCTCAGAGTCAGACGGTGATCTCGTAACCTGGGGGGTGGAAGGGAGGGGGGCGGTGCTGGGGCACGGGGGACGGGGCGGGGTGGGGGTGGGGGGACGGAGTGCACCTGGAAGGTAAACCCGATCGGCCTTTGGATGACTTGGATGGCTTGTTTGAGGACATGTGGAAGAAACTTGTGAATTTGTGATAAATGACTACATATAACCATTACCATATAAAATCCATAGAACCGTGGCCTTTGTTCCCCGACCCAGATATATCCTATTATTTCTCTCCTGGAAGGCGAGAGCCTCTTTCATGGCTGCTGTAGTCTGCCCGCCGCAGTGTCGCAGTGATCGGGAATCGGGAGCCTGCGTTTGTGATGACACACGTCACATCACAGGATTCACGCACGACTCCTGTATCCGCGTGCTTTAAACTTACCAGCGGGGAAGGCAGCTTGGAAGCATCAGAGTCTGGTCCTGGGGAGGCCCGGATCCCCACGCCGATCACCAAGGCTGAGCTGGTGGCTCCCGGGAGGCCACCAGTAACACGTGCTCCTGCTGCCGGGCTGCCTGCGTTACTACTAGGAGCCCCGTGAAAGTCACCTAGAAGGAAGGGTTGGGGCTGCCTATGAGCAAAGGACCTGTGGGAAATCAGAGAAAAATTCCTGAACAAGTGAACATGGTGAAAACTTGACTTTGAAGTGTTTTGCTTCCCAGCCTGTTACTTTGGTTTGGAGTCAGTGAGGATCAAAGGCAAGAATAGTTTAAGGAATATGGGAAACTTGGAAGAATTAATTTTGAAGTGGAATCATTTTACTTGCAGATTCTCTCTGTGTTTCAAAATTCCATTTTATTTTAATGGACTATCATAGAAGAAAGGGGAACAGTATGGCAGACTTTCAGAGCTCAAGGCCATAACGTCAGCTGAACCTTCATCCGTTCCTTTTGCAGAAATGTAGCAAACCAACATAGAAATTTTGATATTCTGGTGTTGGTGAGATTAAAAGTTTCTTTTGAGAGATGAGGTATCTCCTTTTCCCATTTAGCTTCACAGAATAAATAACTCGCGTTGCGCGAACTGGTCTCTATACTTTTTAATGTGAAAATAAAGTTTGTCTTCCTTTTCACCTGATTATATAATTCTAGTGTTAATCTGAACGCCAGAAAATGTGGTGCATTTTGATTGTTTTATATTTACAGCCCAGACTGAAACTTCAGAGCTCCTAGAACGGTTTCCACGGATTATGATCATTGTAGGTGTTTATCCAAAATTTATGAACTTCTAATACTGAACGCACCATGAAGTCCTGAATGTTTAATGAACACAACAAGATGAGTATAATTGGCATGGTTTCTGCAAGCAGTTTTTCTTTGCAGGGAGATGTGCAGCACAGTGGCATGTGTCGTCTCATTTTAATAAGACGGTTTGACGTAACTGCAGTTTCCACTGTTACCTCCCGTGTCTTCAGAATAATGGGTCCAGAAGAAGGTGTTACTTGTTGCCAGTTTGCCTGGCCAGGCTGTGTAAATTATAGCAAGCTGATGATCTTTGCGAGCATTTTGAAAGGAAGTTCCTGCTTTGATGCTTGTTCCAATGTTGAATCCTCATTGGGAGGAATTTCTTGGGCCCTTGGTTTCAAACAATCCAAAGCAGCCCTGTGATGAAAAAGACTGCAGTTGGTCCGTTTCTCTCCAAGTCTCAGCAGTGATTCAAAAACCTAACAAAAAAAAAGATGAAGTTGTCAGGTAAAAGCATATTATGCCCTGGGCTTCTCTTCAAGAAGCTCAACGGTCTCATTTTGTGTGTAGACAATCCCCAGTCTGTATCTGAGTGGCTTCTAGGTAGCAATTTCCTGTTTTCTTCCAAAACAATATCATCTATCCCGCTTCAGTTTTAAGGACAAGAAGCAGATGTATCCACGGACTGAACTAAAAATTTGACCAGTAAAGACAAAAATTAAAGAGTTCTTGTTAAAAGACAAAATTCTTAGAAAGGACAAACATTAATTTTTAATGAAACTTTAACCAGGATACCATTGTATACATTTCATAATCGGTACTTAATAATGTAGAAGAGATAGACTGGCTGCTAAGAAGCAAAAAGGAAAAACTCGTGAATAGTTTGTGGTCTTTAGAACAGAGAAGGGTCTTTGTACTGAGGCCGTCTGTGTGCTTCCGGGCTGAGTCCTTTTACACAGGTCCTGTTCATCCAGTTTCTGCTGTTGTGACCCCAGAAATCTCTCCCTCTTATGGAGCTCAGTCTGACTGTGACATCTATCCTGTTGATCCTCATATCAAGAATTTTTAAAAGCGGGGGGTGGGGGGGGATAGCAACAAACAGAAACAGAACTCCTCAGCATTTTGTAATAATATCAGTGCAAAGCATTTTGCAATCACAGATTCAGTAGTGATTTTGGCCAGTTCAGCAGTTGATTAAATGGGGCAGCTGTGGGGGAGGGGTTGGGGACTGAGGGCTGCTTATGTGGGAATCGAACAGCAGCATACAGTTCATCAAACTATACCCTTGATGTTTTCTCATTGAGAATTCTTTTTCAGGGTTTGTAGAACAGTGTTATCGGAGGACAGCGAAAGCAGTTAATTTTACAAAAAATTATTTAGTGATGTGTGTCATGTGGACAGGGAGGAAATGCTGCCTCAGGAAAATCCTCCTGACCTGCGCTGAAAAGTTCAGCGTTTCTTTGTGTTGCTGTCGATGTTTTAGATCCCGGTGACCAATCCCTCTGAGATCTTAGTGGATCCTGAAAGGTCATATAGCCTTTTCTTTCATCTAGTAAACTATCAAGAGAGAGATGAATGCATTACTGGGAAAAATATGAACATGGTGATAATTTAAAAGGCATTTTAATGTGTTTGTGGTATTAGATTTTATAAGAAGTATCATTTTCTAGGTAGAAGTGCAGCTGCTTCAGTTAGCGTCAATTATGCTTTTCATACATAATAGTCTGAAGACTGATTAGCATATAGCTGAGGGAAGATGCTATTTCTTAAGTTTTCTGTCATTTCCCTAAGAGGAACCGTCACTGCATTACAGACATCTCCATGATGCTTGGTCTTTCTTTCTCTTGCTTTATTATATTCAGGTAAATGGGGAGATATATTTCCAACTCAGTGCATATTTGTTAAGCACCTACTATGCATAAGGCGTGAGGCTAGATGCTGTGGGAAATCCAAGTTAATAGTATTTACAGCACTTGTAACTGGACAGAGGGTTAGTATCTAGAGTATGTAAAACCCTTCTATGACTCAAAAAAAGTCAGTAAGGAGAAAAACCAAACAACCCACTAGAAAAATCACAAAATACTTAATCATCTTACAGCCGAAGAATGGCCAATAAAGGTGCAAAAATGCTCAACCTCATTGGTAACTTGAGAAATTTGAATCTGGCTTTCTGGGTTTTCAAGAAGGTTCACTTTTCCAGGCAGGAGGCCAAAAAACTTACTGTTTTTTAAACTGACACTTTGCTAGCTTGATTTATAAATTTTATACATTTGGGTATATGGTCCATAGGCTTCCATCTATTCTTGTCCAGGGCTGCATATATATTCAGGGCAGGCCTATAAATGTATGTTTATATAACTTAAAGAAAAGCAAGGAGATTCCAAAGACAAAATTCAGGTCAGGGATTACCTTTCTGGTGGAAAGAGGGGAGTGCCATCAGGGACGCGCACAGGGGGTCTTTAAGGTAGTGTAATACCGATGATATTCCTTTTCTTGAGCGGGGAGGCATGTATTTAATAAAACTCAATATTTCATGTAAAAACTGCACTATACTCTTGGCTTTCAAACAGGATTAATTTAATAGACACATAACCATATAATTTCACATGGAGACAGTATACGTTTAAATATGCATGTCTTTTAAAATGTATTTGTGAAAAATAAATGAGATCTGTCTTAGTTTCACCCAGCTCTGTGCTGTGCGGTGCATCAGAGCCAAGTAGAGGGTGACGGGGGGCAGAAACTGGCAGGAACGGAGCTGACAGTCCTTGAGTTGTCTCTTTCCTGTGACCCCATTGCCGCATTTTACCCTGTTGAGTATAGACTCCATTCTATATAGAAAAAACATCCTCACGGTTAATGATTGTATTATTGGATTGCAAATCTATATGTATTTGTGCAACTTTATCTTACCATTTATACTTCTTGGACAAATTACCTCAGGAAAGAACTTGGGGGAGAGGGGTTAATAAATTATAAATATTGCCACTTTATTAATAATTCGCTACTATCAAGCTCCTAGGAATGCTTACTTGGATGCAGACATGGGCTGTCCAAATATAGGGACACCACGTTCTTAAGAAAATGTCTAAAAAATAAATGTCTTGAGTTTTTACAGCTCACATCTCTACTAGTTTTAACTTGTCAGTCTAGTGACTCAAATGTATATTTCTTCCAGATCATATATGGAAATGTAATCATAAGTCCAAACTCCAATTAGTAAAGCTCAGAATTGACCTAAAATCATTTGCTTGGATAGCCCTGAAATAATTGTTATTTTCGTCTCTAGTGGTTATTGTTTAATGTGTTCATTATTATGTGGGCTTACCATGGAAGTGTTTTGATTATTTCCACATAAATGACAGAGGAGAGAGAACTATAAAATCTTGGAAAGACAGCTTTATATTGCCGGTAAACTCTGTGTTAAGCACACGGCATACTTTCCACTGCAGTGAGCTCTAAGTTGATATGATTTAGCAAATTCCTGGTGATGGTAATGGAGGAGGACTAAACAAGATAGTACTGAATTTATTTGTTTAGTTATTTAGTTGGTTAGATAGTCAGTCATTCATTTCTTTATTCAACCATTTTATTTTCTGCAATATACCAGTACTTCTAGGCATGGCATATATATTAATGAATAAAAGAGACCTACATTTTCATCTTGTGGAGGCTAAAATCTAGTATAATTTTTCTAAAGTAAAGAATAGGTATATGTAGAGACCTCCCTTGTGGGCCAGTGGTTAAGACTTTGCCTTCCAATGCAAGGGGTGCGGGTTCGATCCCTGGTCGGGGAGCTAGGATCCCACGTGCCTCGTGGCCAAGAAACCGAAACATAAAACAAAAGCAATATTGTAACAAATTCAATAAAGACTTTAAAAATGATCCATATCCAAAAAAAAAAAAAAACCCTTAAAAATAAAAAAAAGAATAGGTATGTAAACACAGAATGAGGTCACTGCTGCGTTGATCAAGATGGAAGTGGCATGATGTCCTAACGCACGAGTTGTCAGACCTCTTGAAACTGTGACATCACAGCCTGAGCAGGAGGCCTAAGTGGACGTCATCAGGCAAAGCACAGGAAGAAGAGAGAGACAGGGGAGCCGCTCGTGTGGGGGCCCCCAGGAAGGGACGGGTGGACCCTGTTTGAGGGTCTGCAGGGGGGACTGTGGAGCCACAGCGGCGACGTGGACTGGATGGTAGTGGTCGCAGGTGGAGGGCAGAGCTGTGGCAGTGATACATTTTAAAGGTGGAAACAAGGGACGTCACTGATGAATTGCACATGGAGAGGAAAGGAGAGGAAACAGTCGTCAGGGATTTCCAGTGCCCTTTGTTGGTCACCCGAGCAGATTGTGGTGCTGTGTAAAGTCAGGACAGCCTGGAAGGGAGGGAACAATGACAAAGATCATCATCATCATCGTCATCATCATCTGGTGCTCTTTTGTGAACATATTAGTTGAAAAGGCCAAGGTGATAGCCATCCGAGATGTGAAGCAGGCAAGGGGTTTATAAACTCAGAGGAGTCTGGGCTGTCGTTAGATTTCAACATACGCATGATGTTAAAACTCACGGGAATGGATGAGGACCCTTAGAGACAGACGGAACACAGAGAAGAGACCAGATCCCGGGGCAACTCCAGCCACTGAGGGACAGTCCCTGAGGACACTGAAAGGGAGCAGCTGATGAGGTGGGAAGAGGATCCGGGGCTCACAGTGACACAGGAGCTGGGAGATGCTTTCGGGAAGTGCTGGCCGTGTCCGCTCCACGGAGAGGCTGAGCAAGATATTTACAGGAAAGTAACTGCTGAATCTGACAGTTTCGGATTGGAATTCAGAGCAGGATAAATGTGGGAGTGAAGGAAAAGAAAGAAATACAAAATATCAGTATACGCTAGAGAAAACTACTGGGAAAGTCTCAGTAAAGACCAAGGAGTTTTGTCGGGTTTTGTTTTGTCTCACGTTAGTCTGGGCGCTTACATCAGAGACGGTTGTTACAGACATGATTTCAGTAAAGCAGAGACTCGTGGTTCCGGAGAAAGAGAGTCAGTGTCTCTGAGGGTGAAGTGAGGGATCCTGCCCACGCGTGGGAGTGTGGAACGGGGGTCATCTCCCCAATCTTACGACAAACGGAATAGGAGAAAATGTGCAGATGCGTGTGAGTCTCTATTATTGTAAATTGTGAAAAAGATATTCTTCCTAATACCTCCTATTTCTTAAAGGCAGTGAAGTAGGTCATCATGGTTCATAGCAGTAATTATTTTAAAAATTGAATTACTATGACGTATCTTACTGTTATTGCAATAAGGATACATTCCCACGTTTCGAGATTCAAAATATGCTAAAGTATGTTCAGGGTAAAAAGTCTCCTCCTAACTTTTCCCATTCCATCTGTTTCCCTTTCCTGGATCAAATGATGTTTTCAGTGTCTTCTGAATATTTCCAGGAAGATTTTATTCACATATACGCATATGCATTTTACTTACTTTTTTTTCTCAGAGCTGTGAGAACATCAGCACGATAAATTTTAGAACTTTTTTTTTTAATTTTTATTTATTTGTTTATACTGCAGGTTCTCATTAGTCATCCGTTTTATACACATCAGTGTATACATGTCCATCCCAATCTCCCAATTCATCACACCACCCCCAGACCCCGCTGCTTCCCCCACTTAGTGTCCATACGTTTGTTCTCTACATGTGTCTCAACTTCTGCCCCGCAAACCAGTTGATCGGTACCATTTTCTAGGTTCCACATATATGCGTTAGCATACGATATTTGTTTTTCTCTTTCTGACTTACCTCACTCTGTATGACAGTCTTTAGATCCATCCGCATCTCTACAAATGACCCAATTTCGTTCCTTTTTATGGCTAATATTCCATTGTATGAATGTGCCACATCTTCTTTATCCATTCATCCGATGATGGACACTTAGGTTGTTTCCATCTCCTGGCTATTGTAAATAGAGCTGCAATGAACATTTTGGTACATGACTCTTTTTGAATTATGGTTTTCTCAGGGTATATGCCCAGGAGTGGGATTGCTGGGTCATATGGTAGTTCAACTTGTAGTTTTTTAAGGAACCTCCATACTGTTCTCCGTAGTGTCTGTACCAATTCACATTCCCACCAGCAGTGCAAGAGTGTTCCCTTTTCTCCACACCCTCGCCAGCATTTATTGTTTCTCGATTTTTTGATGATGGCCATTCTGACCGGTGTGAGATGAT